>CM076584.1:652903510-653170934 GCA_034641835.2 Pinus albicaulis | reverse complement strand
CTGCAAAGGTCTGACCTTGTCCCCGGACCCAAAACTTGTTTTCCCATTACTCCAGCGAAAACCCAAAAAACCAAAAATCAATCATATATATCTCTTTACTAGCCTAAAATCAGTTCTTATTGTAAGTCATCTCGCATCCTATTGCTTATTTTCTCGAGATTGACGGAGAGAGCCCTCTCCTGTCCTCGTAGGGCTAGCTACGAGGCTGAGCGTGGTTTGATGTAGCCTTGAGTTTTACTTCATTTCAGCCTGAGGTAGATTTGAGTGCTAACAGAACTTTTCCTAGATTACATCTATTTCTTGCTTGTATTTCGTGTCCCAAAAAATATTCACATCCTTATGAATCGGGCCTCCAGTGACTGCATTCCAATTATGCGACCAATTATCAAAGCGGCATCATGAGCATACTGCATCTAAAAGGTAGGAGGCCATATAGAACTCTGATGCTAACCCTTCTTCTGGTACCCATGCTACTGATGTGTTTCCATTAGAGATTAGATTAAAAGATGGGCCCAGTTAAAATGAGTGTCGTAGGTGGTGATTGCATACATGAGAGGGACCCATGCTCAATTAAAGGTAGTGGCATCCATCCTGCCATACATCTGGCACATCATGGCCACGACGAGCCTATACACTTTCCTTAGACCCTCAGTCTTATATTCTTGATCTTTATTCCCCTTGAACTTTTCAAGGTCTTCGCACCAGTTCCTCACGGTGTCCTGTACCGACACGTCATATGTCGCTATCCATCAGGCGTTGAAGGATTCTTCTTTACTTGGGAGTGAACAATATACTTTGTCATACCCTAGGCACACGTTGGAAAAGGCTTTTCCAGCCTGGTCTCAAATTACCTAGTTCTTTGACTCCACCTTTTAGAGGATCCATTTGATCACTTACGCACATGGGAAGATTGGAGGGTGGGAAAATGCATAGTGTAGTTTGGATCTCTTCACCTGTATGTATACCCGTCGATCTACAAGGTCAACTGGGAAATACTGCTTTGTGAACTCTTGTTAAAGTTCATACCAATACATCTGTGCACCGTTTCCAAAAACACAAGTTGTATCTTTGTAGATAGGAGTCGGTTGTGGAGGCACGTGACCCTCTAGTGGAAACACTTCTGGGCTATTGTGCTGTCTGCGAACTGCTGGGGGCCCCATGTTGCTTGAGGCCGAAGAGATAGAGACACACTCGAGCTCAGCTTCAATGTCACCTGGAATATTCAAAAAAGAGTCCCACAATAAGACAGATGACATGCAGGAAAATATGGAAAATCACCTGACTAAACCAACTAGTGTCCTGGCCAGTCTGGGAGGCTGAGTGATCAGCAGGATAGGTTTCACCAGATTTTTCTAGGTCACTACGACCTGTATCAGTTCCAAAGGCTTCGGTCTATAAGGGATGCGACCTAGCGACCTAGTCGTAGGGTCGCAGGGTCGCATCTGCATGAAATATTAGACCTTTCGAACTTTACAACTTGGCAACCAGGTTGCGAGGTCGCAAGGCCACAAAGTCACGAGGTCGCATTAGGGCTTTTCTGGGTGAAAACATGTCGGTGCGACCTATGAGGAACTTGGGGAAAAAATCAAAGAAACAGACAGGAATCAAGCTTGAAGGGGTCATAGGAGGTTTATGAATGGATATCTAAGGTGACAGAGGGTAGAAAAAAGGGCCATAGTTTTTTTGGGCATGATGGGATGCGCAGGCAAGAAAAGGAGCTTTAGAGGGGAAAAGGAAGGGGGATACTGCTGATAGGAATCTATGATGTTTAATAGCCTAGTTAGGGGAGAAATGTTAGGTAGGGTTAGCAGTGAAAAGAAATAGTAAATGCAGAAGGCTTCAGTGACTTACATGGAGGAAAATGCGCTCTAGTTGACATTTCAGATGCTTTTTGAACTCTGTCGTGCAGGTTGAATGCGACCTATGTGACCCTTGTTATATATAAAGCGGTCGCATGTGCGAACCTTAATGGAAGTTACAAGGTCACATGGGAGGTCATCTGCGTACATTTTCGACCTTGCAACCTTGCAATTTGGTGACTTGGGGGGTCGCTGGGTCATGAGGTTGCATGGTCACAAAGGTCAGTGTTTGAAACAATTTGTAACCTAGCAACCTGGAGAGCTTGGCTAGGTCGCAGGGTCGCTAGGTCGTAGAAGTTAGAAATTTGGGGGAAGTGTGACTCTGCGACTTTACTTAGAAGATAACACCTAAATGCAGCTTTTGATCTAAGGTTACTTGTTTGGGATGGGCCCTCGAGGTCTAGGGTTGATGTTGGGTAACAATCTTGTCCTCATGTATGTCATAAAAAGAAATAGGGGATCTGAAATTTTAGACCGATGCCAAAATTCATAGGGTGTCGTAGTGTCTACAACAGGATGGTATTACCAAAGCCCTCAAAGATATGAAAAAATCTATGTGGCATATTTTCCTGGTACAATGTGGTTCTTTTGAATTATACAATTTTGAGATACAAAATTTTGCATCCCTGAATCTGGCTACAATGCCAAGAAGACAGTATGACCCTAAAAAAGTCACCCAAGACTTCACTGTTATGGTCAAAATCAGAAAATTAATTCATGAGAAATATTAATTTAATTATCTCTTTGAAAAGGCTGAGACATTCTTACAAGTCTTACATTTAGCATAAATAAAACTGACCCTAGCCGACATCAATCACTTTCACATATGCAAGAATAAAACACTGACAAGGGTCCCATTGGACCTATTAGAAATTGAGGAAATAAGAGAACCTACTCCCAACATAAGCCTAGAGGAAGTTTTTTATCACAATTCTTATCAAGAATTTCTAGAGAAGTCAGTTCAAGCTTATAAAATTATGAACATCAAACTTAGAAGCATGAAGAAAACCCCAAGGAATATCTTGAGGATAATATAGAGAAAAATTTTGGAGAAATGAACAAAGGGGCCTCGACTAAGGAACACTTGGAGACTAACTCTACAAAATTTCAAGCAAAAACGATCATAGTCAATGATTTGGATAAAGAATGGGAGAAATTTAGACAAAAGCTCCAAGTACAGGAGACAGAGACAAGTATTGAAGGAACTTCTGGATTTCAGACCCCTAAATAGAATCTACAGGTTACAAATTGAGAAACAGATGTTGAAATCATCTTGGCCTACCCAACTTTAGAAATTTTTTTAATAATTGAAGAGATACCCTTGTTGGATATATTCTACAACCCAACACATAAATCAGTAGTAAGGAGGAAAAGGCAGAAAAGGAAACTTGATGCATCATAAGCATCAACTCAATAAAATGAATCAATGGAGATAATATGGAAAGACACCCCCATTGATAGCTCAGAAAATCTTACAAGGTTATCACAATTTGCAGGTGCTTATGCAACAACAACAATGGATAAGGCAGTAGAAAATAGTATTTTTCTTAAAGAAAAATAATAAACAATTCAGATGTTGGAACAACAACTTGAACAAGAAAACATAATACCAACAAGCATGCAGAACTGCAAATGGCACAGTTTCAAAAATATTTTGAGCAAATGAGATTACAGCACGAGGCATAAGGACTCACAGATTTAGGAAATGCAGAATTAAATGGATAAAAACATAAATCACCCTCAAATAGAGGAATTCATTAAATATACACTTGAATTAAACACTCAGTTTTCAAAGAAGCAATAAATATTTTGCCAAAACATCTCATTGATCAAACCATAATGTGAAACAGGTGATGCATTAGCCAATCAAATGGTTAATCAAAGATTATAATATGAAGAGGTAGATAAAAATATTTCAGAGTTAATTTCTTGGCAAGAATCTGATGAAGGTAGAAAATTTGATCTGCCAAAGATCGAGGAATCCCACAAGGATATTTTATCACAAATTTGGTCATACAGTTAAAGTAGGTAGAAAGAGCAACAACTAGAGCAAAAATTATAGCTAGCAATATAATTGAAGCTATAAATGAAAAACTTCATAAATAAATCTTATCAAAGAATGTAAGCCAGGAGTTTTCCCAGACATCAAACAGTTAGAGAGACGGTGGAAAGAGACCACTGAAAATCAAATTGAGGCATTCAAACAACTATCTAAGCTTGATCGAGAAACTTACTGGTGTTTTCTAGTGAAACCATATAGTCAATGGATTACATGATTTAAGTTATTCCTAGGTATAGATTAAGATAAATATTAGAATAAATAGATGCATGTGTTTTTTATTTAAATAGATCATTTATTTTAGTTAAAATAATTTTCCGTTTCACCTTATATCAAACCCACATCATCATCATATCAATCCTTGCTGGGAAACTGGTCCCATTAACCCCAATCAGAGCCACCATACCAAATGAAAAAGGAATTGCTTCCAAGATCTGGACTGGGTGGTTATCCCCCATGTTGTTGCAATGGAATTTTGAGGCTTCAACATGACTTCAAAACTAAGGCATAAGGTCAATATATCCTACACAAAATGGGGTATTCTTTCTTTTTGACTACTTGGTTAGTTTGACCAAAATGTTAAAAACTCACTCTATACTTAGCGGTAAGTGAATGTTATAGATAGAAACATTGCGCCTACTTCAAAGGACATTCAAAATGGAATGTTCTACCTTGCATGAGTGATAATAAGTAAGATAAATTTGGAAACAATAATCATTAATGATTTATCAAACTTTTCCTAGAACTATTATAGATTTGATATTATTTCAAGTATTCTCAAAATTTATAACAAATGAGACCCTTTTTCATCACAAAAAGAGACTTTATATGGAGAATTATTCACTCTATATCACTTGTGCTTAAAACTCTCATTGTCACCTAAAACATTTTGAAACACCAAGTGCAAGGCTTATGTTCCATAATTTTTCCTTTAAAAATGCGAAAGCGTCTCTTTCATGAGTGAAATACATTCTGGTTAGGAACATAATATCACTTATAAAATTAGGGTGGTAGGAGTGGGAGGGAAATTAGGGTGGCAGAAGTGATAGGGGTTTAAATCCATTTCCCCAATGAACAAAAATAGTTAATTTTTTCTCGGGGTATAGGGGAAGCCACCAACAACCAAGTCGATTTCTAGGCTCTATGGCATGGGCTTAGATTACTAGTGGAAGAAAAGGAACAAAAGGTAACAGTTGTTGGTGACTCACTCATAGTTATCCAGCAAAGCAAACAATGTTATCATAAATGGAACGGAGGAGTATGATTTTTCTAAGACTTTTTTGAATAATTTATAATTTTAAGGTACTAAATTTGGTTCTCTTGTGGAATTCTAAACTATGGGAAATTATTAAAGCTTTCTTTCTAGACTTTTAGACTGTTATTTTCAAAAGTTTTTGGATGATATAATTGGAGGTAACTACATCCTTTAACATTCTATAAAATATAAAATCCATAGTCGTTACATTTAAAGAAAAATCACCACACATAAATTTGTATCCTATGCCATAAATTATCACTAAATTCAAGAAAATCAAAGTGAACTGTAAATTTAAATTTTGGGGGTAATTTTAATATAGGAAACTGATTTTTATGTTGGTTGTAACTTTGTTTTCGTACTCAAATTTTAATTGAAAAGATTAAATGTTTTAGCCAAATCATTTATAGTTTTCTGATATTACTTTCTAGGTTATGATTGAGCGTTTCCTGAGTTGAACTAGGTGATAACTACTTCTTGTTTACCCTTTTCCCTTATTGTATAAATGAATCAACTAGAGGAAATTAATATATAGGATCAACTGTAGCTTTTGACTCTTTTGTTCTAATAAGAATGCCTAAAATTTTTATTTGGCTAGTTAGTTTTAACCCTGGTTGACTTTGGAAAAAAAATCCTAACCATCTTCTAGGAGTATAAGAGTCGTTCCATCTTTTTGTTTTTTCTCTTTTTCATAATGGTCAAAAAATTAATGTGCTTTTAACTCTCTTTTCTTTAAACATTTCGTTAGGTCTATAATATCAAATATTAAGTAAACACCCTATAGACTTAATTCCTAAATCTATTACTTGCAATTCATAACACTTAACCAATATTAAAGATAACTCATTGAATTATAAATAAACCATACCTTATAACTAGAATTAATTAAATAATTATTATAAAAGCTTAAACATTATAATATTAATTATTTTCCAAATATTGCAAACATATGATTTTAAGACAAATTCAAACAAACTTATAAAAATGGTAATAATTATCCACTTTCAATATATTTGTTTTCCAATTTATGGATTCCATTGACATTCAAGATATCAATTACTCGTGGATATCAATGTGAATCTACTTTCAAACCAGAAATAGTTAAAATGGACAATGCTTTTAGTTATCACACATTGCTTCACTTTGATTTTAGAGACAAAATTATAATTTTATATGTAACCAAATGTTTTCTAAGTTAAAATCTTTATTAAAAAATGTAATCTTATAACAAGAAAATTAAATTTATAGAAAAATATTATTTTATATATTAAAAAAGATTTATAAATTCAAACATTTTAATAAATAAAGTATATATATATATATATATATATATATATATATATATATATATATATATATATATATATATATATATATAATTTTTTTCATAAAAAATGGTTTTTTATTAATTATCATCTTACCTAAATTAAATAGACTCATTTTATCTTCATCCAATCTTCTTTCTTTTTTTAATTTTTTTTTAATCAAATTTTTATTTAATTATTTTTTAATGATATTTATATATTTATATTTTGTCTTATAATTTTTTATTACAATATATTATATAATTGTTTTTTTTTTCTATAAAATTGTATTCATTATGTCCATCTTTCAAATTTGCATAATATACTTCAAAAATCTTATTAATAATTCTCTCTAAAAACCCATTAACCTCTAAATCCTTTAGGTCCTAATTAACCCCCTAAACATACATTAACAACCTAACACCTTAACCCTAACCCATAAGCCCTTGAACCCCTAACCCCTAAGCCCTTAACTCCTAACCCCTAAGCACTTAAACAATAACCCCTTATCCCTAAGCCCATAAACTAATTAACCCCTAACTCCACCTAACCCCTTAATCGGCCCTAACCATAATACTCAAATAATATTTCTCCACATCAAGATGATAGGTCAAATATATCCAAAAATAATATAAACATTTCCAATACAAGGACAATACAATTTATAATACAAAGAAATGCAATCTAAAATATATCTATATATATATATATATACAATAAAAAGAGATATAATGAATAACTTAATAATGGATGATATTCATGACCGCCTTTCGTGTGTCCATAGTCTCTACAATTCTTTTTAGCTGTTGTGAGTAGAAGTCTCCTTATCTTCAAGCCCTTGCATATTTTACAAGCGAAATGAAATTTTCGATCCTTTGAAGCCCCTGATGTCGATCTCACGTCTCCTTGGTCTCCTTGAAGAATGTTATGTAACAATTTTTCTCACTAAATTTTCAGTGATGATTTTCTTCAAAAATTAACCTCAAAATAGGCCTAGAACATTTCAAAATGCCACAAGTATAAAAATTATGTCGAATTTATATGATATTCAATGAAAAATCCATTAATGGTGAAATTAGCAATTATCCAACAACAATCTGACATTTTTTGGATATTTGATGTCGTAAAAATAATGTTGGATATTCGACGATAAAGGAAATTATGTCGGATATGCGACGACCATCGAGATTTAACTTCTGAAAATTTTTCTAAGTTTATCTTTACTATCTGATTCTGAAGTCAGATTTTCCAACCATGTGTATTAGTGAAAGAGGATCAAGGCTTGTTTGAACGCTATCATATCCTCTCAAGATCCATTGCTAAACAAAATAATACTATCAACAAAATCATATGAGTGATGGTCAGCCCATCCACCACCTCTACACCCCTCAAGTCCCCTCTTCTTTTTGCTTCATGTAACAATAAACGAAGCCCCTCTTCCATAGAAGAAAGAGAAAATGTGACAAGGGGCATCCCCATCACAGCCCAAGTTGTGCATGGAAGACTCCATTAATCTCAAGTTTTCCTCCTCCTCTGAGAAGCGAGGAAAGGATTGTGAAAAAAGGATCACCTCCACAATGGATACTTCTAAAGGGGCCTTAAATATGATTTCAGAAGTTATTTCTGGCCATAGTGGATAATTCAATGATGGAGGTATCATTTCCCCCCTTTGGAGTATCTAGATCCAAAATTGTATCACTACTCTTCCTCCCCTTAACATAATTCTGAAAAATTTAGTGTTTTCATCACCACTTTGAAACCAAATAACTTTGCTCTTTTGTCTCTTGGATTCCTCCATGTATTTAATTACTTTTAGTTTTGTGGACTCCAACCCAATAATAATATTATTCTCCTCCTCTATAACAAAACCTTCCCCATCCTCTTCCTCCTTCCTAGGTAATTCATCCTCCATGTTTTTGAGTTCCTCTTCATCCCTTATTCTCTTCTAATGGGAACACTACTTGACTATCTGCTTAATTCTTTTTAGGTTATTGGAAAAATGAGGAGAAATAGGCCTATCCTACTCCTGGTTATGAATTCTCGAAATATCCACCATCAACTTACGAAATTCCTCCTCTTGCAACCATGCTGGATTAAATTTGAAGGGGCTAGTAGGCTTCTGAGCCCCACATTTCAACTCCAACAAAACATGATGGAGATCGAATGCTCCTCCAAACCTGACCCACTGCATAAAATAATGATTTTTTTTCTAATAAACCTTCTAACATAAGGAATCAGTCTAAGCGTTTGGTCACTAATGCCTCCCCTACTATTTTATTCCTCCAATTAGGTTTATACTTAACCAAATTCACATCAAGTAAGCCATTCTCCATCAATAGCATTGTGAAAAAATATGACATAGAATAAGAATGTGCATTGGGGGGCCCAAACCTTCGCTACCCCAAGGGATAATTTAAATCGTCCCCTATTATAAGATTATCTTGATTCGTGTAAGTTTTCTTCATTAGTCTCTCCCAAAAAGGTCCACGTTCTATACACACACTATATACATTGGTTATTATCAGATTTATCCCCAAATCTGCATGGAAGACTTTCGATCCTAAAATAGTTGTATCTCCCCAGTGATTAATCAGTTTCATAGTCATCAAATCAACCCTTATCGTCTATCCCCCATATCTCCCTCTTGCATCCATCCCAAAAAATGACCAACCTAGCAAAAGGGAGTTGAGAACATGGAAAATTTTATCAACATCCCTGAATGTCTCTTGTAGGAAAAATGTATCTGGCCTCTCCACCTAAATGACTCTCCTAGAGGATAATTTTGCAAGTGAACTAGCCAACCCTCTACAGTTAAAAGATTAAAAAATCATCGACGATAACATTCTTAGGGGCTTGCCCTAATCCAAGCACCCCTTTAATGGACAATTATCTACCATAAGCTATTTCCATTTGAGCTCTCCATTTTTCTTTGAACATATGGGATTTTTGACCTCTGATTCCTTTCAGAGCGGAGACATAGACTATATACCCTCTATCCCTTTTCCATTTTCCCCTTTACCAGAATTTTATCATATGTTGTAATGGAAAGAGCTCCTCGAGTCTGTTCTCAAAGAATACCTTGTTAACAAGCTAAGGGAAGAACATTGTATGAGAACCGTTGGGTAAGGGAACATTGCAAACATTAGGGGAGGATGAGGATCAACACACAGACTTGAAGATACCTAGGTATTGGAAGGGCCATACATGTCTCTAATTTTCTATTGGCATTAGTAATACACAAGACAAGAGTAGGTAGTGTACCATTACCCAGAGGTGTTGCATCCATAGTTGTTAAAGCTTCCCCATTCTTTCGCTCCTTTGGTTCCTACGAAACCTCCATACTCACTGGTTTTGTGTCCATCTAAGCCATGGCCTCTGAGGGATAAATCGCATCATCTTTTGCAGCTAGAGAAGATGGATTTGACTGAGTGTCTATCTTTATCTCAAGTGACCCTAACTGCTCTTCATCCCCTCTCCCTTTAATTCTTATCTTACCATTATATGGGAAAGGGGAATTCCTTATAATGTTCCCTTTTTTATGGCATCTCTTGCAACAAAAGCTCAACCCTTTATAATTCGGATCTTATTGATATGAAAAACCCAGGTTAAATATCTCCATGTCTTTGAAAAACCTCTCTTTCAGATTCAAGCAAACCATAATTCTCACCATCATCCAAATTTTTGTTTCCTTAAACGACATTTCAACCTCCGAGAAAACCTATAACATGTTACCACTAACTTTAAATACATCTAGAGTCCAGAAATGCTCTGGGAGTCTGTTGTAATATACAACACCCCTCCATTTATTTTAATAAATGCAGACCCTTTAGAAAAAATAGAAATTTATGAGCATGATTTCATTTTAGCTTAAGTCTACAAAAAAAAATTTAGGAATAAAGGATTTTCCCTTTTTGCTTTGAGTTCAAAAGTTCTCATCGCAAATCGCATACATTACAAGCCAAATAAGTTTAAACATATATAAGTATTTCGAATTGCAATATGCACTTCAACCTTTTCAGGTTATATAAAATCCCTATTACAAATGCTTTAAAAATCCCTTTAAAGAGAAATCACATCACGCCTTTTAAAAAGAACAAGCTTATAACAATTTGGAAAAAGTTGTGTGTTAGACCAGACAAAACAAAAAAATAAAAATTACAAGTCTGTAAAGGTCCGAGAAAACGCAACAATGTGAGTCTTCGACACATTTTACGTTTCACAACGAGAAACCAAATGGAAAGTTTTATTACCACAAAAAGTTGCGATGTGTGATTTGCGCAGATCGAATTTTGCAAGATTCATCAGTGGCAAAAAACATAACTATTGGTAACTATTAAAAGTTGCAATGTGTGATCTTAACACTTATTACTCAAGTGCGTGAAATTATTCTTATCTAATCAACCTATTATAAGATCTAACGTCTTAGATTGATATATTAGACATGTTATGTAAAGGTGTGTAAGATATTTGATAGAAAGAGTTATGGGTTATTAATGGCATTTAATAGGTGTAAGGTTCAAAATATTGATATCTACTTCAAGCGTGTTTTGAATAATAGAGTGTCGAATTTTGATTATGATATTTTAACTCTATCCTTCTCTCTATTCATCTCAGATCTAAGTTTACTCTTTTCACTCGAATTCAGGAAACCACCTAACGAAGTGAGAACAACTGGAATGACAAATAAAGGCAAGGAAATTTCCCAAACTTCTGTTGTAGAAGGCACAAGTATGCCTCCATTGTTCTCAGACACAACCTGCAACAAGTATTACGACAGTTCTTCATGGGAAGCAATGTACCACCTTTTTTAGGAAGAATAGCAAAGGGTAATAGTCAAAATAGTAACAATGGATGCAAGAGTTTCCTTAGACCCATCCTACTTTGATGTTCCATGTTTGTTTCTTCACAGAATAGCAATGAGGCCAAATATTTTACCCTACACATATATGGTAAAGTGGGTAATTTACCACCTTAACATAGAAGATAGATCATTCAATAATTCAAAGGAGAAGAATATTGGTTCGTTCATGATAGAGGATTTACAGATAATGTACCACTTTCCCATGCCATAGAAGAATTATGATAAAGCTTTCATCCAAAGCTTTACAAAGAAGAATACAGATCTCATGAAAGTGATAAAGGGATGGAAAGATGATCAAGGCAAGCTAAAGTGGGACAAACTTGGTATGTACCTGATAGCACATTTACCCTCCCCTTATTGTTATGCAGGTAGAATTCTATGTAGGTTATTTTCTAAACAAGATACCACTAGGTTTTTCATAGGCTCGGTCCCTTTAATTGATGCAATCATCAATACCTCCATTATGAATTGGGCGAACATTATGTCTGGTAATTTGGCCTGAACTATCATGGATGAAAGAAGTAAAAGAAGTGTTTATGCTAGAACAATACCCCCTTCTACATGAGTTCTTACATTATGGATGCAATTTTCTTTTTATTCAAGACTTCATATCATGGGATGGAAATGTACAAGCCAGGACCCCACTCCAATCCATATTTACTATAGAGCCCTTTGGGAATCATATTTTTATTTACATTTCTAAAAAAATTGCAATGGAGTTATGTTACTCATCCATCAAATTATCTTTAATGAAAAATCTCCTAGGATTTCTAAGGAAGCTAGCACAGACATTTTACCAATTTCTAGATGGTTTGTTGAAGAAAATTTCACTTATATAAGATTTTTTGGAAGTTATTCTTCCCCCCATGTTTTTCCTTATTATTTTCGTGATAATCTCCTAGCCAAGGAAATTTCCTACGAACTTCTAGTAAGTGGCTTGTCCAAACAACTCAAAGATTCCATGAAGGCCATTTGGCCTACTTTCCCTTTACAGTGCGGCACTTTTTCCCTTTTCGACATTTGTCATGCATTCAAAGAGATTTCAAATGTCACTTCATTAAATTTGGCTCTAATGCCAAAGAGGCCATTTGATCCTAATAATGTGGTTAATAATTTCACCACTGAGCTTAAAATAAAACCTTTCTCCAATGAGAAAGATATGTTTGATGATTTCTTTGAAGGTGTGGAGAAGTTCACAGATGTATTGAAAAATGCATCTAGTGAGCTCAGTAAAACATATTTTGAGGCTTTCCAAGCATATATAAATAAGAGGTTGGAAATATTCCCTTTGGATTTTTTATTTATTGAAGATGTCAACAAGCCAACTCCAACATTAGTCTGGATAATGAGGCCAAGGATATTTCTGAAGATGAATCTCAAGATAAATCAAATCACGAATTAGGGAAATCACAACATAATTCTCAGAATTTAGATCACTCTGACAATGAATCTGAGAGCAGGAATGAGAGTCAAGAGAAAAAAAATTGATAAAGTGATTAAAGGGATTGAGATGCAAACGGAAGGAGAATTTTATGGAGCTAGATCATCTTCTCAAGAAGTTAAAAATATCCAGAATACACCCGAGCAGACAGAGAAGCCTCAATCAAAATATTTGAAGAAAAAAAGGGAGAATTTTTCCAAGGAACCAGAAAAAACACCACCACCAAAGCCTAATGTTGATGAATCGACAAGTTTGCAAACTCCAGAGCATTCTCAAAATTTAGTGTAAACTGCAATTCCACTACAGCGGGTACTAGAATTTCATGATCAAGAGATCATCCTGGCATACCCTATAGAACATATTGTTTTAAATATTGAAGAGATACCCTCACTTGATGTCTTCTACAGTCCAAGTCATAAGGTTGTAGTTAAGAGAAGAAAAAGAAGAATAATTGATGAATCAATTTCTAATCTTATGGATGAATCGTAGATTTTTTATGGAAAGACCCTTTGGTTGATCCTATACAACATTTGACTAAGTTATCACAGTTTGTAGGAGCATATGGTACTAATACCATTGACAAAGCCACATAGGTACAAATTATTCCTAAGAAAAAAGAGGACAAAGTTCAAGAATTGGAGAAACTACTAGAATAGGAAAATTTTAATTCCAGTAAGAAGATTGAAATGAAGATGTATCAATTTCAAAAATACTTTGAAAGGCTTAAGTTACAGCACCAGGTGCATATTACAGAAAAAGAATCACAACTTGAAGTAGCAATGGACAAATTGAAAATCTAGCCTCAAGTAGAGTTTTTCATAAAATAAGCATTGGAAATTAATGCAAAGCTAAAGCAACAACAAGAAAACTTTTGTCAACAAGTTTCAATCACGAGTTCTTACTGTGATACAAGCAAAATTCTGATCCAACAAGTAGCTAATATGAGGCTTGAATGAAAAAATGTTGAAAAAAAGATTAATGAGTTCATTCAGTGGCAAGGGTCTAATGCAGGAAAGAAAGCTAGCCTCCCTAAGATAGATAAATTTCACAAAGAGATTTTATTTAAGGATTGGGAAATATAGCTGAGACAAGCAGAGAATGCAACAAAAAAGGCATCAAGGCTAACAAATGAAATTATTGAATCTATTAATGAACATCTTTTGAAATATGAACTTATTAAAGAATCCATAACGGAAGTGCTCCCTTAGCTCAAAATATTAGAAGCACAGTGGAAGGAAAGTACAAAGTTATAGGTAGAAATTATTAAAAAGATAAACAAGTTTTATCAAGAAATTTACTAGAATTTTCTGATCAAATCTTATCATCAATGCCCAAATTTACAGTCATTAACCGATTCTACAAATAAATCGTAGCTAACACTTTCGAATGCAGTGTTTAAAGGAAATATCATGTTCAGAATTACACAACCAGCTCAATTAAAGCCAATGGTGGATATTTTTCACCTCCGAGATCAAATGCACAAAGAGGGTCAACCCACATAATCATGTTGTTATTTTAATTCCTAGATTATAGTTTATGTTTACTCCTTATGAGGATGGTTGTTTGAAACCTCCTCCATTTTTAATGTAAGAATCTATTTTAAACATAGTTTAGTTTAGTATTTAAACCCTTCTCATGCATGTAGAGAAGGGTCCATAAATTTTTCAAAAGAATTTGCAAAGAATGCACTTCTGTAAGTTTGTGAATGCCTTGATGAATTAATGGAACGAAATCTATTCCCTTTTGACATTTGAAGTTTTTTAACTGAAATTTCACTATTGCACTCTTTAAATTGCTTTAAAGTGAAGAGAAGCAGAAAACTATTGTCAGATTGAATGAGTAGAACCTCATATATATGGTACTTCTACACATTATATTACGTTTTTCTTCTTAGATTGATAGTTATATTTTTATCTGCATTATATATTAGACTTGTTATCATAAGTGAATGTTAAATTCACTTATGTACTGATATTTGTTTACGATTTCTTCTCTCATATATAATCAAACATATAAATGCAATATACATTTCACAATCCTTTTGATTAAACTATTTTGTCAAAATAATTATCTTTACATAATTTTCATCTCTTTCAACTTTTAAATAATCTTCATTACTAATAGTTGAAAGATATATTTTCATATCGCATAAAGGAATGAACACTCCTGGGTATATAGTAGAATATATAGTTTAATTAAATGCATATTATAGATTAAATCATTTCCCATTTGCATGTTATATAAACAAAACACACCCTCATCGTCGTTATTGGGAAACCGGTCACTACACCAAAAGGAAAAGGACTTGATCTAAGGTCCGGACCAGGTTTTTTTCCCCTATGTTGTTGCAATGAAATTCTGAGGCTTCAACATATTGGCACTAGAAGGAGGGCCAATTATGAATGGAAAGAATATATGATCAATATAAAAGAAAATATAAGAGTCACTCTCCCTCTAGATCACCTTCAACTTCTAGAACATTAGCTATATCTAAATCTTTAGGATTTAAAGTTGAACATACCTCTCCTAAGTCTCTTAGTGAAAATAAACCAATATTGTCTCCAGATTTTTGCTAAAATCCCCCTAAATTTCAGTCTTTAATATAAAATTTAGAGAAAGTATCCATTTCTGCTGAAAAGCCTAAAAATTCTCAAACATTTGAGATTAGTGTTTCCTCTTCTTTACAACCTAGGCGAATATTAACTTGATTGGAAACTCCAAAGATAGGAATCCCTCCTTTTGAATTTCCTATCGATACTTCTCGAAGGAAAACAAAGAAGACAGAATCATATTCAATCACCATCGAGGTATTATCCAATAATCCACCCCATTCACCTCCATTACCTCCACTCACTTCCACAACTTCCATTCCAATAATCAGTGTTACTTTAACTAGTTATAGCACACAAACTACTACTCCTACAACTAGTTCTAGCACTCGGCCTGCCTCTTCTTCAACTCAAACTAAATCCATCACATCCACCCCAGGTCTAATGGCAGGCCAAGTACCTCCACCAAATGTACAACCATGGAACAATCCAAGTGATGTACAAATGCCTTCTCCTCTTCATCCTCTTCCAAAATTCCCTGAAATATGGTTACCTAGATTCAATCCCGATGATGGTCTTCTAGCTGAAGAACACATCCATAATTATATGTTAGCCATCAATTTAAAAGAGGTAACTGAAGAACACTGTGTAGTAATAATATTTCCATATACTCTCATAGAATCTACAGGATCCTGGTATTTCGCATTACCTACCTACTCTATAACTAGCTGGAATATGTTTGAAGAACAATTTTTAGCTAAGTTTGGAGATGACAGAACCACTGCATCGCTCATCAACAATATATCAAATCTAAAGGCTAAAACATGAGAGAAAATAAAAGACTTCAATTCCAGATTTAGTAAATTACTCAATAAAATGCCTACTACATCATTCCCTAGTGTAGAAGTTCAAATTGAGTGGTATATTTCTTCACTCCCATATAATATAGCCATTTTTGTTGATAGAGCAAAGTTGCCTACATTGGCAGAAAATATAAAGGAATCTTTATCTGTAGATAAACGCAAAATCGCTCTTGAAAAGAATAACTCCCAAGAAGATAGGAACTCTAAGAAAATATCCTTCAAGGATGATTCAAAGAAGAAGCCAACAAAAGACCCTTTTGATGTAGAAGGTATTCAGAAAGTTTTAAATACTATGAAAAATGAAATGGCAGATAACAAAAAACAAGTTGCTGAAAGTTCCAGTACAAAGAAGACTTTCAGTCCCTTCAAGAAAAATCAGTCTTCTAATTCTCAGCCGCCCAACATAATATCTAATGTTGAGTCTGATCAAGGCATAGATGAAGAGCAAGAAGAAGAAGAAGAAACTAAAGTCGAAGAAGAATTTGAACTAAATGGAATGTGGTATTTTATCCTACCAAATGATGAACAACAAGAAGCTTTACCTGTAAGTACAAGGAACAAGAATACCACTGAAGCAAAATAGCCAAATCAGAAACAGAAAAAATCGATACCTGTTAAAGAGAAAACAATAAGTAAAAAGTATACATCCAAGGCTACACAAACTAACCCTACTACTTCACATGTTTCACCTACATCAAAGACAATGGTAGTCTCTGACACCATTGAATATAATATAGTCGAGGATATGAAAAATACCAGGGCCAACATTTCAATTCATGAACTTCCTAAGTTAAAACAACAACAGAAAATTTTACTTAGAGATTTGAATGCAGTTCCTGCTCCAGCGTTACCTGCTCCAGTAGTTGTTCAAGCTGCTAATAAAATGGGTAAACCTCCTTCTCCTTGAACTAAAATAGATTCTACATATCTGATTATGATAGGTGATCTATCCATCTCTCATACTCATCCATTTCTTTTAAACTATGAAATATATAATAAGAACGTCCACAATTGTTTAATAGATTCAGGGGCTTCTTCTAATATCATGCAAAAATCAGTATGTGCTAAGTTGAACGTAACTCCTCAAAGTTATCCTGTTCATATAGTACAACTTGATAGAAAAAAATTATAGGTTGTAGGAGAAATAAATTATGTTTCTATCAGATTGTCATCAAACCCTAATGTTGCCCAGATAATTGATATATTGGTGGCCGATATTCCTGAATTTTATGGTTTAGTATTGATTAGGGACCAGTATGAGAAACTTCATGGATATTTTGCAACATATTGGTCACATATGTGGTTACCCTCCAATGGAAAGCCAAATCAAATTTGGGAAGATCATGAGAAATTCATGAAGCATACAATTACTGATCTTGAAGGAATCAATGAGCCAGTAGCATTCAATAATAATATAATAATATTATTGGAAATTACTCAGCGAAATCGTTTCTTCTAAATTTTAATGCCCAACCATCACATTTTTTCGATAATGTAGTTATCTCTCAAATTGAAATTTTTTCCCAGACAGACATTTCTAAGTGTAAATTTTTTTTAAATAAACTAGTAGTTAATTATTTATTTTGGATTCTTTATTTTGATGGCTCTAAATCAAAAAATGGTGTAGGAGCTGGTTGTATTTTAATAAGCCCATAAGGATAAAAAATCATGCTAACCTACAGACTTGAATTCGATTGCACAAACAATATAGCAGAATATGAAGAATTAATTCAAGGTTTGTACAAATCAATTGACCTTGACATTAAATATCTGAAAGTACTGGAAGATTCATAAATCATTGTCAAACAAGTAAGAAATACTATCCATTGTCATTATGGAAATCTTAAACATTACCAATCATTAGTCCAAGAATAGACTTCTCATTTCTTAGCTTTCAATACTTCCTCTGTACCCATCATGGAAAATTTTAGGGGCTAATAATCGCAGGTGGGCTAATTTTCCATGTTTTTACCATAAAAAAGATTCACCAATTTCCATTTTTTCCAAAAATTATTCGCCCAAATTTTATAGTATAAAATTATTTTAGCTTAAAAATCGTTAAAAAATTATATAGAGCAATATAACATCATTATAAACCTAAATATTTTTATAGAAATATCGCCAAACTTTTTATTATTTTCATATTAGAAGCTATGAAGATTCGCCAAGGTTTCTGAAATTTAAGATAAATTTCCATCCTTGAAATTTTCCCTGGTAACCATAATACAAAATGCTAGCACAGATTTATTGGATAATGTAGCATCGGAATTAATTCCATCTCAAGAATTTAGTCCCGATAGGTTTTCTATTGAATTTATTTTTAGACCATCTGTTCCTAATAATATTACTAATTGGAGAGTCTTTAATCATGATTCTGATATCATAGATTTCCTTACATTTGAGGGATCTTATGATATTCAAATTCTAGATGAAAATGAACATGATACTCAGATAAAGGAAGAACAGGATGAAAATCCAATTCCTAAGTCCATTGTCAAATTAGAAGACATTTATGATTTCAAAGATAGGTTTAAAAGAGTTACTAATTCTAAAACTCAAAGTTCAACTTTAAAATTAGAGTTAGTAAATCTTGGATCCGATGATAAACCACAAAATGTCAATTTAGGTCTTGGTCTATCTTCTGATGAAATATTATCACTTTTCAAATTATTAAGGACTTACAAAAGTGTTTTTGCTTGGGATTACACCGATCTTAAAACATATGGCACTTATTTAATTCAACACATTATTCCTATTATTTAAGATGAGAAACCAATACAAAAAAAGTCGAGAAAAATTCACCCTAATCTTGAAAATCAAATCAAACCAAAATTGAATAAACTCCTCAAAGATAAGATCATCTGTCCAGTTAGACAGTCAAAATGGGTTTCAAATTTGGTTTCTGTCAGGAAGAAAAATGGTGACATTAAGATTTGTATTTATTTTAGAAATTTGAATAAAGCATGTCAGAAAGGAAATTTTCCATTACCAACCATGGAACAAGTACTGCAAACTGTAGTTGGTTCTGAACTTATGTCTTTTCTAGATGGATTTTCAGGATATAACCAAATCTTGGTACATCCAGATGACAGATTAAAGACTACATTCAGGACTAAGTGGGGAACTTATGCCCATCAAAAGATGCCATTTGGGTTAATCAATACAGGTGCCACTTTTCAAAGAGACATGGTCACAACTTTTAGAGGACTCATTAACAAATCAGTGGTTATTTATCTAGATGAAATTACAGTCTTTTATAGACAAGCAACCAATCATGCGAATCACCTAAAACAAATCTTTGAGCGATGTAAAAAGTATGGAATTTAATTAAACCCAAAGAAGTCATATTTTGCTTTAGATGAAGGAAAAATTTTAGGATTCATTGTTTCCAAAAAAGATATTAATATTGATCCTAAAATAATCAAAGAGATTAAAAGGATTCCTTTCCCTCATAATAAGAAAACTACGCAGTCATTTCTTGGACAGATAAATTTTGTAAAAATATTTGTCCCTGAATTTTCACAGATAGTTTTACCTTTACAAACCATGATTAAGAAAAAATCAGTCTTTAAGTGGGGACATAATGAAAGGGAAGCATTTGATTTAATCCAACAATCTATTATCAATGCTCCATTCTTAACTTCTCCCAATTTTCTTAATCCTTTCACTTTATATACATTTTCATCAAATACATCTTATGCTGCTCTGACACATCTTAATGACCAACAAATTGAAGCACCAATATCATTTTTCAATTCCAATTTGCAAGGCGTAGAACTAAACTATTCATCTATTGAGAAACAAGCATTTTTTGTCTTTAAAGCTATAAAGCATTTTAGGCAATTTCTCCTCAAAATTCACTCCAAGATAATAGTTCCATTCTCTGCAGTAAGACAATTATTGATGCAAAGAGAACTAGGAGAGAAAAGGGCTAACTGGGTTACTGCTTTACAAGAATATGATGTAGAAATTATACCTTATAAAATTCTTAGAGGTCAAGGTTTTTGTAGAATGCTAACAGGAGCATCAAATTTATCATCAGAGGCAGATTCAGGTAATGATGTGCAAGGGTCAGAGGTAAGCCTCAACTATGCTTAGTCTTAATACGCTGATCTCAAGTTTTATTTTAAAAATGGATATGCACCAGAACAACTCAGTTATGAAAAAAAACGTGCTTTGAGATTGAAATCCAAGCAATTTGAAATTATCAATGATGTATTGTTTAGAAGAAACTTTGATTATGTGTTATTAAGATGCTTAGAGAAAACTGAAGCAGAGAAATTTTTGCAGGAACTCGATGATGGACCAGCTGGAGGACATTTTGGAGGGAATACAACAAAACATAAAATCTTGAATGTGGGTTACTATTGGCCAACACTTTTCAAAGATGCTCATGAATATGCAAGGAAATGTAAAGTTTGTCAAAGTGCATTTGGAAGACAAAGAAAACCAACTTTCCCATTACAGCCAATTAATATCGAACAACCATTTGAGCAATGTGGATTAGATATAATCAATGAGATCATTCCTAACTCTTCCAAACAACATAAATACATTCTCACATCTACTGATTATTTTACTAAATGGGTGGAAGCAATTCCACTAAAGGTAGCCAGCTCTGATAATATTATTGATTTCATTGATCGGTTTATAATATCTAGATTTGGTTTACCCATAACTGTAATGTTTGATAATGCATCTTATTTCTCAGGAACTGCTATGATAGAATTTTCTATCAAAAGATATTTAAAACTTAAATATTTTTCTAATTATTATCAGCGAGGAAATGGTTTAGCAAAATCCACAAATAAAAACCTTATTAGAATCATCAAATGAACTATTGACCAGAACCAAAAAAATTGGCACAAATCATTGACACTTTCTCTTTGGGAAAATCAAATAACTCAGAAGGGCTCCATTGGCACTTCTCCATTTAATCTAGTTTATGGGAAAGAAGTTGTTCTTCCTACCAATGTAGTTATTCCTTCTCTTGCCTTAGTTCAATTTATTGATGAATCACCTTCTTTTTCTCTGCAAGTAAGACAATTTCAAATCCTTAAACTTGAAGAAGAAAGATAAAAAGCTAAAGTTACTCATGCACATCATCAATAGTTAGTTAAAGCTTTATTTGATACAACTTATATTACTCCAAAAAAATTTCAAATTGGCGATCTAGTATTGAAATGGGATAAATCACACAAGGAAAAAGGTAAACACACCAAATTCCAAAGACTGTGGCTAGGTCCATTTCAAATCATTGAAGAAATAGGCCCATAAATATTTTCATTGCAAGATCTATCAAGCAAACGGGATTCTTTGCCTGCTAATGGATAGATTTTAAAGAAATATTTTTCATAGGAGGTAACCCCTTCTATTCACTGTATATTACTTTCTTTTCTTTTCCTTAGGAAAATAAAAGTTGAATGGTATTGATTTTTTTCTTTACAAGTAAACATATTAGAAAATAATTTTTTATTTATCTCTTTTATAAATAAGAATTGTTAAGGAAACAATCGAAATATTCGAATATCAAATAGATTTTATTTCACTAAAATATGTAATTTCACTGAAGTTATTTATTCTTTGATGAAATCTCATCTTTATAAATTTTGGTTATTCTTTTATTAGTCAAGAAAATAAATTTTAACATAGTAAAGACTCTTTTACAAATAAGCAATCTAAAACTCTAAAATTATTATCCAAAATCCTTAAAATGACCATTGATTCACCCCATCAAGAAAACTTTTCAATTTTTAGAAAGTGATTCAGAAAATTATGCTAAAAAGCTTAGAAGATAATAAGTCTCATTAAGAGCTTGTTTACCATGTCCATAGGGAAATAGTTGAACTGACATTACCAATACTGCCTACCAAAACAGGGTAATGACTTGATATTATATCAAAGGACAAGGGGTCTCAACAAGAGCTTGCTTGATCAATTTAATTACAACCAGTGAATGGCATTACAATATTTGGTTACCAGGGAAAGACAATGGATTTTAAGTGATTAAAAATACAAAAGAAAATATCTATAGAAAATAAAAACAAGTTCCAAAAGAGATGAAGTATCTAAAATTGAACTTATTTTTGAAATATTGTAAGAGAAATTGGATGGGACAATGAATCATTGTTGGGTAAAAGGTAACCTTGCCAAAAGCTTAAATTGCATATTGGATCAAAGGCTTTACCTGTGACAAAAGAGTGTATACTTATAAAGCTAATCTGAACGAGCCACCTGCTTCATCTTTTTGAACTCAGTAAAGATCGACATAGATATTGATACTTTCATTTTTAATGAGGAATTATTATGAATTATGATCAAGTGAGATTTTATTACTTAGTGAAATATTATTAATTGAAATTCATTCCTCCAACTATTTTTATTTTGAAATGTTTTAAAATTTTGAAAAAACCAATCAGAGATAACTAGTTCTCCCAAGTGAATCGCCAATTGTTGTACTATACAACACCCCCCATTTATTTTACTAAATGGGGACCCTTTAAAAAATAAATAGAAATTTATGAGAAATATTTCATTTTAGTTTAAGTCTAAAAAAAAACTTTAGGAATAAAGGATTTTCCCTTTTCGCGTTGATCTCAAAAGTGCTCATCACAAATCGCATAACCTACAAGCCGAATAAGTTAAAACATATATAAGTATTGTGAATTGCGATATGTGCTTCAAAATTTTCAGAGCTATATAAAATCCTCGTTGCAAATGCTTTAAAAATCCCATTAAAGATAAATCTCATCACACCTTTTAAAAAGAAAAAGCTTATAACAATTCGGTAAAAGTTGCGATGTGTCGGACCCGACGAAACAACAAAATAGAAATTATAAGTATCTAAAGGTCCAATAAAATGCAACAGTGTGAGTCTTCAGCGCATTTTGCATTTCACAACAAGAAACCAAATGGAAAGTTTTATACCGCAAAAATTTGTGATGTGCGATTTGCGCAGATCTCATTTCGCAAGATTCATCAACGGCAAAAAACATAACTATTAGTAACTGCCAAAAGTTGCGATGTGCGATATTAACACTTATTACCCAAGTGCATGAAATGATTCTTATATAATCAACCTTTTATAAGATCTAACGTCTTAGATTGAAAGATTAGACATATTACGTAAAGGTGTGTAAGGGATTTGATAGAAAGAGTTATGGGTTATTAACGACATTTAATAGGTGTAAGGTTCGAAAGATTGAAATCTACTTTAAGCGTGTTTTGAATAATAGAGCGTCAGATTTTGATTATGATATTTTAACTCTATCCTTCTCTCTATTCATCTCAGATCTAAGTTTACTCTTTTCACTTGAATTCAGGAAACCGCCTAATGGAGTGAGAATATCTGGAATGACAAAGAAAGGCAAGGCAATTTCCCAAATGTCCACTGTAGAAGACACAGACATACCTCCATTATTCTCAGACACAAACGATAACAAGGATTGCGACAGTTCTTCATGGGAAGTAATGTACCCCCTTTTTAAGGAAGAACAGCCAAGGGTAATGGTCAAAATAGTAACAACATATGCGACAATTTCCTCAGACCCATCCTACTTTGACGTTGCATGTTCGTTTCTTCACAAAATAGCAACGAGGCCAAATATTTTACCCTACACAGATATGGTAAAGTGGATAATTGACCACCTTAACATAGAAGATAGATCATTCAAGAATTCAAAGCTAGAGAATATTGGTTCTTTCACAGTAGAGGATTTACAGATAATGTACCACTTTCCCATGCCAGAGAAGAATTATGATAAAGATTTCTTCCAAAGCTTTACGAATAATAATACAGACCTCATGAAAGTGATAAAGGGATGGAAATATGATCAATTCAAGCTAAAGCGAGACAAACTTGGTATGTACCCGATAGCACAGTTACCCTCCCCTTATTGTTATGCAGCTAGAATGCTATGTAGGTTATTTTCTAAACAAGATACCACTAGGTTTTCTATAGACTGGGTCCCTTTAATTGACGCAATCATCAATTCCTCCATTATGAATTGGGCGAAAATTCTCTCTGATAATTTGGCCAGAAATGTCATGGATTACAAAAGTAAAAGAAGTGTTTATGCTAGAACAATACCCCCCTTCTACACAAGTGCTTATGTTATGGATGAAATTTTCTTTTGTTCAATATTTCCTATCATGGGATGGAAATGGACAAGATAGGACCCCAATCCAATCCATATTTACCATAGAGCCCTTTCGAAATCATATTTTCATTTACATTTCTATAAAATTTGCAATGGAGTTATGTTACCCATCCATCAAATTATCTTTAATTAAAAATACCCTAGGATATATAAGGAAGCTAGCACATACATTTTACCAGTTGCTATATGCTTTTCTGAAGAAAATTTCACTTGTATCAGAGTTTTTGGAAGTATTTATTCCCCCCATTTTTTTCCTTATTATGTTCCTGATAAGCTCCTAGCCAGGGAAATTTCCTACCAACTTCTAGTAAGTGGAATGTCCAAACAACTCAAAGATTCCAAGAAGCCCATTTGGCCTACTTTCCCTTTATAGTGCGGCACTTTTTCCGTTTTCAGCATTGGTCATGCATTTAAAGAGATTTCAAATGTCAATTCATTAAATTTGGTTATAATGCCAAAGAGGTCATTTGATCCTAATAATGTGGTTAATAATTTCACCACTGAGCTTAAACTGAAACCTTTATTGAATGAGAAAGATATGTTTGATGATTTATTTTAAGGTGTGGAGAATTTCACAGATGTATTGAAAAATGCATCCAGATAGCTCAGTAAAAAATATTTTGAGGCTTTCCAACCATATAGAAATAAGAGGATGGAAACATTCCCTTTGGATTTGTTATTTATTGAAGATGTCAACGGGAAAACTCCCAACATTAGTTTGGATAATGGGGCCAAGTATATGTCTGAAGATGAAACTTAAGAGAAATCAAATCATGAATCAGGGAAATCGCAACATAATTCTCATAATTCATATCACTCTAACAATGAATCCGAGTGCAAGAATGAGATTCCAGAGAAAATGATAGATAAATTGATTAAAGGGATTGAGATTAAAATGGAAGGAGAAATTAATGGATCTAAATCATCTTCTCAAGAAGTTCAGCATATCCAGAATACACCCGAGAAGCTAGAGAAGCCCCAATCAAAATATTTGAAGAAAAAATGGGAGAATTTTTCCAAGGCACTAGAAAAAACACCACCACCAAAGCTTAATGTTGATGAATCGGCAAGTTTCCAAACTCCAGAGAATTCTCAGAATTTAGTGGAAACTGCAATTCCACTACAACAAGTACCAGAAGTTCATTATCAAGAGATAATCCCGGCATACCCTACATAACATATTTTTTTAAAGATTGAAGAGATACCCTCACTTGATGTCTTCTACAATCCAAGTCATAAGGTTGTAGTTAAGAGAATAAAAAGAAGAAGATTTGATGAATCAATTTCAAATCTTATGAATGAATCTGTAGACGTTCTATGGAAAGACCCTTTGGATGATCGTACAAAACATTTGACTAAGTTATCACAGTTCACAGGAGCATATGCTACTGCTACCATTAACAAAGCCACAGAGGTACAACTTCTACTTAAGCAAAAAGAGGACAAAGTTCAAGAACTGGAGAAACTACTCGAACAGGAAAAGTTTAATTCAAGTAAGCATATTGAAATGAAGATGTCTCAATTTCAAAAAGATTTTGAAAGACTTCAGTTACAACACCAGGTGCTAATTACAGAAAAAGAAACACAGCTTGAAGTAGCAATGGAAAAATTGAAATGCTGCCCTCAAGTAGAGTTGTTCATAAAAGAAGCATTGGAAATGAATGCAAAGCTAAAGCAACAACAAGAAACCTTTTGTCAACAAGTTTCAATCACCATTTCTTACTGTGATACAAGAAAATTTAAGATCCAACAAGTGGCTAATAGGAGGCGTGAATGCAAAAAAGTTGAAAAAAAATTAATGAGTTCATTCAGTGGTAAGGGTCTGATGCAGGAAAGAAAGCTGACCTCCCTAAGATAGATAAATTTCACAAAGAGATTTTATTTAAGGATTGGGAAATACAGTTGAGACAAGAAAAGAAGGCAATGACAAAGGCATCAAGGCTAACAAATGAAATTATTGAATCTGTTAATGAAAAGCTTTTGAAAGTTGAACTTATTAAAGAATCCACAACTGAAGTACTCCCAGAGCTCAAAATATTAGAAGCACAGTTGAAATAAAGTACAGAGTTGCAGGTGGAAATTATTAAAAAGATAAACAAGTTTGATCAAGAAAATTACTGGAATTTTCTGATCAAACTTTATCATCAATGCCTAACTTTACAGTCATTAACTGATTCTACAAAGAAATTGCAGCCAACACTTTCGAATGTAGTGTTTAAAGGCCAAATCATATCCAAGATTACACATCCAACCTAGCTAAGACCAATGGTGGATATTTGTCACCTCCGAGATCAAATGCACAAAGAGGATCAACCCACATAATCATGTTGTTGTTTTATTTCCTATATTGTAGTTTAAGTTTACTCCTTACGAGGATGGTTGTTTGAAAACTCCTCCATTTTTATGTAATAATATATTTTAAACATATTTTAGTTTAGTATTTAAACCCTTCTCATGCATTTAGATAAGGGTCCAAAAATTTGTCAAATTTGTTTGCAAAGAATGCACTTCTATAAGTTTGTGAATGCCTTGATGAATTAATGGAAAAAAATATGTTATCTTTTGACATTTGAAGATGTTTATCCGAAATTTCACTATTGTACTCTTTAAATTGCTTGAAAGTGAAGAGGAGCGGAAAACTAATGTCATTTTGAATGAGTAAAACCTCGTATATATGGTACTTCTACACGTTATATTAAGTTTTGCTTCTTAGATTGACAATTATCTTTTTATCTACATTATAGATTAGAGTTTTTATCATAAGTGAATGTTAAATGCACTTTTGTACTGATATTTGTTTATGATTTCTTATCTCATATATAATCAAACATATAAATGTGATATACATTTCACAATCCTTTTGATTAAACTATTTTTTCAAAATAATTATCTTTACATAACTTTCATCTCTTTCAACTTTTAAATAATCTTCATTACTAATAGTTGAAAGATATCTTCTTAGGTCGCATAAAGGAATGAACACTCCTGGGTATATAGTAGAATAAATAGTTTAGTTAAATGAATATGATAGATTAAATCATTTCCCATTTTCATGTTATATAAACAAAATACACGCTCATCATCCTTATTGGTAAACTAGTCCCTTTATCCCCATTCGGAGCCACTACACCAAATGGAAAAGGAATTTCTCTAAGGTTCGGACCGGGTGGTTTTCCCCCATGTTATTGCAAATAAATTCCAAGGCTTCAACAAAGTCTTGGAAAGAATACCCATACTAGTAGCTTCTCCAACTTCCCCTCTCTAGCATAAAAAATGGGGGACCATATTTCGAGCACTACTGGAGTCGAATCAATGCTCCAATTCTTGTTAAGAACTCACGAAGTCACTTCATCATGCTCAAACCACATCAAGAACTAGCTTTGTGCTTTCTTTACTGCCTCTATCACCCTTGTCAGAGTATTCCACCATTCTGAGTTATACATTTCTTCAACATTTCAATCTCAAAGTAACAAACCTCATCCTTCCATAGATGACTATCTCTATCATGGCTAGGGTTTCCTCCACCTGCATGTCTTCTCCTATAACCAATCTATTTAATCCTACCCTAGACCTATTAAATTTTATTTGCCTCTTCCTCTGACCTCATCCTTGTATCCCTTCCATTTGTGTTCCCAAATTAATATTTGTATCCACTTCCTCTTGAATCTTATCACCCCTATATGCTTCTTCGCTCCTCTCCTCCACCAACCCTTGCTCCAAGGAAACCCTTAACATGCCATTTTTCAAAATATTCTTCTCCTTTTTAGCCACCGAGAAGGGCTATATGTTATTTCCCCCACTTCCCCCTCCTTCCTTCAAAATATTGTCAATGGAACCCTTTAACAGGGTTTTCACAAAGCCTCCATCCCTACGTCCACCTAGGTGATGATTAATGATGTCCGAAAGAAGCCGAGTAGAGGGAATTCTCTCTGCCTTTTCCAATTTTGCAGTAGGGATATTTGGACTCTTCCTATCAATTATTCCATTTAAATAAACCCCCACCTCTAACATAGTTCCAAACCTCCACAAAAACCCTTGATCAAAATTAGCTTGACCCCCATGGCTAAGTCCAAGCTGATATGGCTCCTTAAACTTCTTTGAGGAATATAAAACCCTAGAATTCCAATTGGGAAGGCTTCAATCAAGTCCCTATCAACTCCTTGGACCTATTGAATTGTCTCTAACTCCCATAGTAGGGGGAAACTGCTAGAAGTCTTACCAAACCTCTTCCTTTCTCCATAGTAAAATTTTAGACTGCTAGTAAAAAACCTTTACCCACGGTTGAAAACCCCTGACTGAAATGTGCTTCTTTTGAATCGCCTTCTCTCATTGACTCCCAACTATCTCAAGCCTTTTGACAACCTTTGAAACTTTTTGCCACCTACAAACTCAAAATCTCCCCTACTACCTAAGTCTCCAAACCCTCACCTCCTCTCTGGTCGCTCTATCATATAGTTTAGTAGTTATGGGTCATATGGGTAACTTTTGTAAGGGTTATAATAGCCATACCAATCATATGTTAAGTATTATAAGTGTTATGATTATTATAGGTTACATGTGTTAATGCTTAGAATCATTAAGGATTGAAGGATCCATAAGTAATAGGGTCTATGTAGTGGTAAAGGCTATAAATTATAAAAATTAAGAGATAGAGGATAAAGACATTAAGGTTTATACAAGGGTTATAAGGATTTTGTGTTAAAGGATTTAGGTATTATAAGGGAAATGTGATTAGGAATATGAAGGATTTGAGTTACGATCGTGTCCTAGGGATTAGACAAGTAAGGGATTATGGGTTATATGAATTTATTATTTGATATTGTGGATTATAAGAGTTGGAAATTACTATTTAGTGAAAGAGTTCTCCACAAGGTGACATGGATCAAGAATTATAAGTTTATATGGGTTTTAAGGGTAACTAAGGTGGTAAATATGGTAATAAGTGTTAAGTGATATATATTTAAATAGTTTTTATGTGTTATAATGATTAAGGCTATAAGTATTAGTAGTCATAGGGATTAATTAATATAGGAATTAGTATATAGCTTATGAAGAATAGTACCAAGTGTTGAATGGTAGATATTGTTAATATTATTGGATAAGAAACAACATAGACTTATTTTAGCTTTGGCTTGAAACAAGTTCGCTAGCTAACCAATCCTGGCTAAGCCTTGAGATAGGTTTCCAAATTTTCCGGGCCATGACAAACTAAAGAAGTCAAAAATTTCTCACTTTTCACCTTCATTAATAATAATTATTCTCTCTACATCACAACCTATTACTAATAACCACATTAATCGATGTTCCCTAAGCACTGTGCTACTCCAATGGCCACTAGAGGAGAATCAACTTTCGTTACTAGTTAGCTGGGTTGGGTGCCTGAATAAGATAAATTTGGAGATAAGACTTACGAAGGCTCAATAGTTGCTTCTAGTGATTTTGACTCTTAATATGAACCTGTAACTACTTCTCCTACCAAATTTTGGTTATTCTTGTGTTGGCATTGTTGTCATTGATTACAAAGGAGAAACAAAGGAGCTTGTGCATATGGTGTTGTTGAAAGTTTGTTTGCATATGTTGATTGGTGCTAAGTAGTGAGGGTGATTTTGTGGTTGATTGTGATGCATGCATATTTTTTTGAGTTCATGACAAAATATTGCAGAGATTGCTAAGGTTGAAAATATTGATCATTGTTGTGATGCAAGGCAAAGACAAAGGCAAAGTTTGTGATGCTGTGATATTGCAAAGGAAAGGTATGTTCAAGTGTAAGGTATGATTGCAAAGATTGTTGATGTGTGTTTGAACAACATTGTATGTTATATAACAGCAAGGTATGTTAGGTCATATTTTAAGAAGTGCTTGAAGTGCTTGAAATTCTTGCAGTATTCCTATGATAGTTGAAGGTTTCTTGTTCACATAATATAGTTCATGTTCACTTAGTTCATTTTTTGTTCAAATGTTCATTGAATGTATGCTCAATTAATAAGGTTTTGTATTGATGAAGTGTTGTTTTGCTAATGAGGTTGATAGGTTTTGATGCATTTCTTGCAAAAATTCCTTAAGAAATTGCGATGCAAGAGAATGCAAGATTGGATGAAGAATTTTTTTATTTTTTCCTAGTTGGGATGAATTTACATGTTCTTGGAATTATTTTGGTTAATGCAATCAAATTTTGCTGATAGTTTTCTTTAAATAATATTTGTTGGACCATTAACTTTGTTTTAATGTTAAAAATATGAAAATGTGTGAAACAAAAGAGTGGAATGCAAAGAGACAAGTCTTTTCACTTCATATTCCTATATGGAATAATAACATCCAACAAAGTTTGTTTATAAAATATGTGATTTTGGAAGGCTAAAATGTTAGAGATTATGTTAGAGAGTTGAGCTTTTATGAGTTATTGTTACCTGGTGCAAATAAGAGTAGATGTGAAGCATATGTGAAGAAAATTTTAGGAGGAGAAGAGCCAGAGACAAATATGGAAGTATGCAGAACTGGAGATGAGGTAAACCAACATATCGTTTATTGTATTTATAAGGGGATTGTAGTACCCTTTCAAGTTTCAGCTTGAAAAAGAATAGGTTGGAGCCTATTGAGGTAGTAGCCTCCTATGGGTTGTATTCTGCAAAACAATTATGGGAGTAGGAGCTTCCTTGCAAGCTAAAACTTGCAGAAGAAATTGAGCTAGCAACCTCCTATAAGTAGGAGCCTATTGAAAATCTGATGTAATAGAGGATGTAGGAGCTTTCCTTTGCATCACAACAACAAAAAAATTCTGGCTTTCTCCCTTTATGGGTTTCCACTTATATTTTATGTCCATATGTGTTTATTTTATGTGCTAATTTGATGTTATGGTTTACATGTTGTTCACATATTAAATATGTTGTTCATAAGGAGTTATGCTTCTCATTTAATAGTTCAATTAACCAATGAAAAGAAAAGTGATTTATGTACATGGATGTACTAAACTGATTCACTTCCCCCTCTCAGTTTAGTCATGTTTCCAACATCTTGATATAGGAAACAAACTATGCACCAATTGTTTCAAATCACCAGTCACTTACCAAGGGAAGAAATCCAATTGTTGTGAATGGCCATAAAAATGGTCCAATATATCTTGTTGGGAAAACCATCTATAACACATATTTGAACAAGTAGATAATGATAAAAATATAGGTTAGTATTATCAAATAGTAATGAGGAATTAGATATTTGCATTAATCAATGTCTCTTAAGCACATGATCCTTCCAGTGATCATTAGAGGAAAGTTTGCCTTCCTTACTAGCTAGTTGGTTGAGTGGATAAAAAAAGGAATTTTGAAGATAAGACTTGGGAAGGCTCAATATTTTTTTTATGGTGCTTTTGAGTTTTCATCTGGACCTATAATTATTGTCTTTGTCACCTTTTACTTGATCTTGATCCAGGAAACAAACTATGCACTAGTTGGTTCAAACCACCATCTGCTTGGCCCGGGAAAACATCCAACTATTATGTAGTGCTAAAAGTGATGTATTCCAATTAATTAATAATTTTTTGCGATGTGATCTCATGGCATGAAAACACTTAACGAGTTATTTTTCAAGTATTGCATCCCATGGTGAAGTGCACCTATCTATCTCTCTCATGGTTTTGCATAGCATGAGCAATGATATATCTAGTCAACTACCAATAGCTTATGTCTAACCAAAATTGTGAATCAAATGGCACATGGGCACACACGTCTAAGGTGAGGTTGTGTGGGTGATGTTGCAAATCACATACTAAATAGAGGCAAAGGGGTGCCATACATATATGACCACCACAACCTTTCTGCCTTCATTTATTAATGCATACACATATTGTGGGTTCACTTCTCATTAAACAAATTTCAAATTATATTAATAAATAACTACTTAGAATGCTCCAGGGTTCACTGGATATATAATAGTAATAAGTAAAACCATGCATTTAATTTTAAAAATTCCTTCTCAACTCCCTCATGGTGAATTAAATTGAAACTTTTATTATTCCCGACCGCAGGCCTAGGACTATTGTAATCGAAAAGGTGCAATTAGCATTAGTTTGTGTTGTTTGTTTGTCAATATTGATCACTGGTAACCAAAATTTTTAAACAGAGCATTATGGTTCATGATTTATAATCAAAGTTTTTGAACCGACACTAATTTATCGTCTTATTGGCCTCTTCCCGAGGCGGGGAGGCAAAAACATAGATTATAATTACAATTTACTTCATATTTTGAAACAAGTAAATGCTATCTCGACTAATGCTAGCATTAATCGAAAGAATTAAATGCTTAATGTTTATACATGATGCCATTAAAGTTTGAGAGAGCCATCAAAGTTTCGCTCCAACTGCCACGTACACCGCTCAAAGTGACACATACACCACCATGCGCCTACCTCTCATGAAACCATACATTTCTATTTCAAAATGGTTGCGTCCAGTGACTGCATTTCAAAATGGTTGCGCGCACTAAATGCACTGGATGATGGCTACAACATTTGGAGTTCGGGCAGAAAATGGTGGAGGCTGGCCAATGCAGTAGGAATTGATGACAATCTTCCACCTCAGAAGACTCTCTTGCTTACCTGAGCCCTGGATGAATGCAAAGACTTACGATGAATGTAGAGACTTATTAAAAGTAATATATTTCAAAACCTTCTCTCATTTGTAAGATCACCATAAACCAAATTGATAGAACTCAACCACCTTACTAATACGAGAAGGAACGTATTGGCTTCGTCTTCTTCGACTGAGAGGGCTGGGAAAATTTTACACATATATTATTGTTGTGCAGGTACAATCTAGCCATCTCAAAAACTCATCCCCTGTGTCCAAATTCCCTGTATCCAAAGGCAGTGCAACATAGGTTTTACACCATGCCTCTAGTATGTTTTTCAAAATTACTAAAAAGGCTCTTTCTGGTATGTTTTTCAAAATTATTAAAAGGCTCGTTCAAAATTACTAATTTTCAAGTGCTTAACTTTGTTTACCTAGTGTTCAAGAAGGTTCTATTTTAACAAAGGAAGCAATTTTGCAGAAGTCTCAAGGTTCTCTTTCAGCTTCGCTATGCTCACAAGCATTGCTTCTCCAGCTTCTGCTTCACTGATGCAGGGCACTTATATCTTGACATGCGCTTTGGTCTGTCGTGGGATCTTTAGAAAGGTTAGGTTTTGGCTTTGGATATGTATCTGGGCAAGGCGTTGTCTTCGCTAAACCCATAACTGGCTGGAAACTGCTAGGCACGGAGCTCCTTATCAAACCCTTCATTCAGTATTACGATTAGATACACATGTTAGCCCTGTTCATATCGATAGCCTGTTAAAGTGACAATCGACCAATTTGATTTTAAACCAGACATTTTTGCAGCCATAACAGACGTTTTAACGCTGTAATTGACAAAGCCAAGATTAGGCTTCAAATGACGAAAAACATGGGTTCACTAACTGGCTGCAACATAAGGCCTCCAACGCCCCAAGTATCATTTTACAGTGTTTATAAATTGTTTGGCTTACTATTATTGTATAATAACATATATAATGCTATGATTGCTTGTGTTGTTAATGAAAAATTTACTAACTAGTATCTGTGAAGCGTTTGGTGCACCTCCTCGGAACCTTTCTCACAAGGCTTAAGCTGCGGTCTCCTACCAGCACTGAACCTGGATCAACAAGCGGCTATATTTGGGGCATTGAAGTCGCCCTCATTTCCATGCCTTATCCTTTACAGAAACCCTTATTGATAAATAAAGAAGGGCGGCCTTATCCCTTGAACCTGGAACCTTTAACCGAGAAGGACCTCCTTTTGTGTATAAATTATATGCACTACGCATGCATATGTCCAAGATTCTCCTGATCACACACTATTTTAACTTCATGCACAATACAGAATCTATTCCACCATTGATCATCACATGCAGAAATTAAATCAATTGCAATTCACACATGAAACCATAAAAATTCACACATATGAACACAATGTTTTAACAGGAAAGCCTGAAGCTAAAAACCCCAAATATCTGTATATAATATATGTCATAGAGATCATGTAACAATCCTCATACAAATCTTATCACAAGCTCTCAGTACAATCCAATCGCTACCCCACCTAATCAGGCATGATCTTACAAATCCATGCCATGAGTCTTTCTCGACACCTTTGCTCTCTTGCGCAATCCTTGAAGAATAGTTCTGGATGAACTCCAGTGCTCAACGCATCGCCGTCTTTGAGCATCTCCACTAAATTTTGAGGTGCAAACAGTAACACTATGAGTACACAGCCCCGGTAATCACACTTGCTCTTTCACCTACCTCTCCACTGGTCTCCACTGAAACTGCCATGCACTGTAGTTAGCTGATGTATTCTTCAGTTGATTAATGAGTTATTATTTAGTGAATTAATTAACTAATTAATTCACACCACTCTCACTAGTGTATCAATCAGTTAGACTAGATACAACTAACTCAACTGAGTCTAACTGAGTTAAACTGAATACAACTCCACTAACTTCCTCAATCAACTCCACCAAACTCTGTCACATGAGTTCTAACTGAAGTATCCATGCAATAGCTCCACATAACCCTCATGAATAGCGTAATTCCTTCTGTCAGCTCCTGTGCCACATCTGTGCACTTAACTGAAGTGCTCCAAGAGAATAAGATAATGTTTAGAGTCCAAATATTATTACGAGCTAATAATATTCGACATATCTATTTTTAGACTGGCAGTCTAAAAATAGACTCCACCCAATATGTCTAAAAATAGAAATTTCATCTATTTTTCCAACTTGACCAACCATCCACAAATAGCATCCCACAACTCATAGAATATGATCGACATGTCTAAAAATAGGCATAGTCTAAAAATAGACTTTGCGCAAAATATCACCTGTGTGGGCCCCACCTAGTTTAGGTGATTATTTTCCAACTAGGATCAGGAATGATGTTTCAAGATGCCTCCTTCACTGTTTCTTGTTGCAATCTTCAACACTCCCTCTCAACAAGAAAGGATTGTCTTTGCATGCGACATGCAACTCCATGCATTCGCCCTGCAACTCCATGCATCCGCTCTGCAACTCTTCCGAAACTGAAAGGCTCCAAATAACTCAATCAATCTGATGCATCTATCATCAAATTCTTTGACTTATGCTGGTACCAATTGCACATGTCTTCAGGAACCACTGCGTTGTTGAACTCTGCACCCATGCACTTTGCACTTGCTGTCAACTCTGAATCGCTCTCCAGTATCCGACACTGTCACTTTGATCTGCCTGCATCAATCCAACTGATCATGCTACTGCTGCTCTATGGGAACCTCGTAGCCAGGTTCAATTCATGAGATCCACACCATCTCCATGAATCCTTCCCAGAAATCTCCTCTTGGGATTACCCATGCATGTCGCCCCACCTCTCACCTAGTGGTATAGCCGCATGCACTCCCTCTGCCCATATGGCACGAAATTTCTCTGCATGAGTGGTTGCTCCCACTCCATGATCCTCATCTTGTGGCTGCTTCACATCTCGAGGTTCACTCTTACCTGCATGCAAATCTTGCTCCCTCTCAAGCTTCAATTGCATGGCTTTCTTGCACTTCCCAACAGTAGGAAGCTCCATAGAAATCCCATCTACTTCAATTCTATAGAGATTCTTGGCTCAAATCCCAACCTTCTTGACTTTTCATGTTGCTTTGTACCAAAGGAAAACTTTTCCTTCACTAAAGACAACATCATACCCTTTATCCTCTAACATTGCGACTAAGATTAAATTCTTCTTTAAACTTGGAACATGCACTACATCTTGTAAAAGAATGAGTTTACCTGACTCCCTCTAAAAGGTAATGGTATCAATGCCGATCGCATTGTATCGTCCATTTTCGCCCAACTCAACATGAAACTGGAGATATTTCTCCACCAAGTCACTGAAAAGATTCACATCTCTCGTCATGTGAAAGGAAGCGCCACTATCAAAATACCACCCCAATCCCAATGCACTAGACACCATGCATGCGATCAATGAGAAGTCCAGCTCAAATTGCGAGGCAAGAACCTCACCAGCTACAGCTCCAGCAGCCTGCTTGTTCTTCTTCTTCTGTGGACAATTTGTGGCAAAATGCCCATGTTCGTGACAGTGAAAACACTTCACTTTGGATATGTCACGCTCTATGCCATCCGCACCGGATTGAGAAGGATTTTTCTTCCCCTTCCCTTTCCTTGCTTTGGTAGCCAAAGTGAAATCCTCTTCATCATCATTCTTTGATGAAGAGCCATCCCTGGTACTCCACCTTATCTCCTCCTGCACAAGATCCGACCAAAGTCGCTCCCATCCTGGCAGTTTCTCCCGTCCATTGATAGAGTCCTCGTAGCTATGCCAACTCTTCAGAAGCCCAAGGAGAGACAAGCTCACCAATTCTTCTTCATCCACACTAACTCCTACACTCCCAAGCTCATCCCTGCAGCGGACAAACTTTTTCAAGTGTGCCGGAATAGTGTCATTCTTCTCCATTTTTATTTCCTGAGCTTGTCTTTAAGCGCCAACTTCCTCTGGTCACTTCTGCTTTGGAAAAATTATATCAAAGCCTTCCACATCAAGAATGGAGTGGCTTTACCGTGAAGGCTGGATACAATGTGATCCTTCACACCTTCCAACAGAATCCTTCGACACCTTGCTACCTTCTTTTTCCATGCGTCAAGTGCGGCTGCATCGCTAGATCCCAGTTTAGGAATATCAGCATCTATGAATTCCTTCAACCCATTATCCTCCAACACCGCCTCCATCATGTCTTTCCATGCAATATAATTCGAGCTGCCCTCAAGGGCATACTGCAATCGCAATCCATTGAAAGACATTTCAATGAATTCTCAACTTTGACACCAAGAAAACATTGCAGCAAATTCGAATTCCACCAACACAAAACTCAATTGTTTCAATAATTGCAATATGCTCCAATGATCAACGCTCTGATACCATGTATAAATTATATGCACTACGCATGCATATGTCCAAGATTCTCCTGATCACACACTATTTTAAATTCATGCACAATACATAATCTATTCCACCATTGATCATCACATGCAGAAATTAAATCAATTGCAATGCACACCTGAAACCATAAAAATTCACACATATGAACACAGTGTTTTAACGGGAAATCCTGAAGCTAAAAACCCCAACTATTTGTATATAATATATGTCATAGAGATCATGTAACAATCCTCATACAAAGCTTATCACAAGCTCTCAGTACAATCCAATTGCTACACACTAATCAGGCCCGATCTTGCAAATCCACGCACCGATCTTTGCCAGCCTTTAGCCTGCCTCTACTACGCAATCCCTACTGAAGAATGGCTCTGGATGAACTCAAATTGCTCCAGCCTTTCTCACGCAATCCTTAAAAGCGTCTCCACTAAATTTGTGGTGCAAACAATGCAACACTATAGTCACAACTGATAGTCACACTTGCTCTTTCACCTACCTCTCCACTGGTCTCCACTAAACTGTCCATGCACTGTAGTTAACTGAAGTATTCTTCAGTTGATTAATGAGTTAATATTTAGTGAATTAACTAATAATTAATTCACACCACTCTCACTAGTGTATCATTCAGTTAGATTAGATACAACTAGCTCAACTATGTCTAACTGAGTTAAACTGAACACAACTCCACCAACTACTTCTTCAACTCCACCAAACTCTATCACATGATTTCTAACTGAAATCCTCCATTCATTAGCTCCAGTAAACCCTTAGGAATAGCGTAATTCCTTCTGTCAGCTCTTGTGCCACATCTATGTACTTAACTGAAGTGCTCCAAGAGAATAAGATAGTGTTTAGAGTCCAAATATTATTAAGAGATAATAATATTCGACATATCTATTTTTAGACTGGCAGTCTAAAAATAGACTCTGCCCAATATGTCTAAAAATAGAAATTCCTTCTATTTTTCCAACTTGACCAACCATCCACAAATAGCATCCTGCAACTCATAGAATATGATCGACATGTCTAAAAATAGACTTTGCGCCAAAAATCACCTGTGTGGGCCCCACCTAGTTTAGGTGATTATTTTCCAACTAGGATCAGGAATGATGTTTCAGGATGCCTCTTTCACTGTTTATTGTTGCAATCTTCAACATTTTTCACTTACGATATAGTAATGCTCGCTAAGATTGTCCCCAAAGATCGAATTTTCCCCACAGTTTTGCCATTTATCTGAAGTTCTAGCCATCTGTATCCTGTCTTCGCGTGACAAGGATAAAATAAAGAGATAACACTTTTATAGTTATATCTATATCTAATGCATATCAAAACCCATAACCCACATACTTTGAGCTCAGCCACACCATATACATCTAGCTAAGGCAGAGGCACCCCCTGCAGGAGAGGAATAGCCCATTCGAAAGCCAATTACCCACAGCTAAAGAAACACTTGACGACCAGACTTCTATCGCTACCCACCACTTCCAAATCTTCCATTTCATACTTCTCTGCAACAGCAATGGCTTTTGCCACACTTCTACGACTGCCCACCGTTTCCAAATCTTCCATTTCCTCTTCGGATAGTGCCACATTTGTAAAAGGACTCGATTGCATGCTAGTGCAGGCTACTTATGCAGCTGGAAATTCCTCTGATCTACATGCATGAGTTGAAGCTCCACTTGGCAATTTTTATTATTTATTTAACTATTTAACCTTATTTATTAGTTATTGTATTTATTTATATTTTATATTTTTTTTACTTTTAATTTAAATATACTAAAAAAAAAAACCAACAAGTTTACTCAATACGACTTGCATCTCCCAACATCTTTAATCAATACGACTTGCATCTCCCTTGTAGGTAGGACGTGTTTTACTAAAAAAATCCAACTTGAGGGAACATAGTTTTCGAAATTTTTGGATCTACTTTTCCTGTTTGCACATGGTACATTGAATGATTACAAGAGTAAGGGCTTACCTTTTGCAAGTTATGGTATTTACAGTTGAATGATTCTTCACTTTCATAGTAATTAGTAATTGCACTGAACTCATAAAACAGCCACATTCATTGTTTGTGCGAGTACCTAATAAGTATCGAATAATATAACTGAATTGTGTACCTTTCTGATTGCCTCCATGTATCCCACAAAAACACATGAAAAAAAATAATAACAACTAGCATTGAACACTATTTTCATAAGCCATGCAATGTCGCTCCCGACTATAATCAAGATCGACTTGAAATCGTGCAGCTTCCTCCCTTACTCGTCCAAATATACACTATAAGTACTACTTTCGATTCTCCAAGTGGATCCCACACAAAAATGGGAGTCGGCTCCGACCATTGTTCACCCCGATGATGCACTAAAATGCAAAGGAGAGATACTTGGTTGCAACTTAGTGATTTTTTCCTTCTGAAATCGAAGGCAACTTCATTTTGTTTCAATGAAAGTTCAACTCAACAAGTCAACTGTGCATCTAAACATTCTCATTCAATCTTCACATTATCCCCCATTAAAAAGAAACTAGTCGAGTCAACATTCTCTTCATTGTAAAAGTCTTAGTAGATGGTCCTTCAAATCAATATATTTGTTTCTTAAAAAAAATACACAATACAAGTAAGCACGATACACGAATTAAACTCTATACAATACAATAAATACAAATAAGCACGATACATGAATTAAACTCTATACAAATAATAAACAAGCACTATCCTTTATTTAGTATCACAATTTAATTTTTCTCTGAGGATTCCACCAAGCCAAGATATGCTAAAATGGTCTCTACTAAAGATCGAATCCAAATCAATAATAAAAAATCTTTAAAGATACTCATTCTGACATAATCCTAAAGTCTTCAATGACTGTTATGGCTATACTGATAACATTACAACTTCCTTGCCACAACATTGACAAAGTAATTATTACACAATATTAAATGTAAACAAGGCGTCTAAACCATTTCACGAACATCGTGAATGGATGTTCCATTTGCATCATCGAAGCGAGAACCTGTAAGAGTCAAGTCTTTTGTTATGGCAGCATTATTATGCTCTGGAAACAAAAAATACCATGCATGTTATTCGTATGGACTCATGGAACCCCTGCATTGATTGCAATACTTTAGTGGACATTTCAAATATGATAAAGTTGATTTATGTCCTGTTACATACATGTTGACTCGTGATGGCCACAAAAGTTACGCGAAATTTTTTTATTAATTCAGTCTTGTATTCTGGTTCACATCATACTCTCCTGGCTCAAGGTAAGAACTAGCTGCCTTACAACCACCCTTATTTGTTTTACGATTCCTTTTAGTTACCCTTGGATAAATAGTGAGTAGTGATGCAATTAGATTCTGCCATCCAAGCATTTTCAATGATTTTGTCAATTTTCAACATATACTTTGGTATTTTCCCATCATTTATATCACTAAATGTAGGGTTGAACTTTGTGTTGAATATTATAGTAAAACTTTCTCAAAAGGTTTTTCCAATTATAATAATGTCATCATTTTTTCAGCTATAACATAATATTTACAAATTAAATATAAGATCCATTAAATGACTTCCCACGTTGACTCGCACCTATTTCTCCCTTGCACGGTTGGGATGTATCTAGTCAATTGTCGACAATTTATGCCCAATTAAACAGGCCCGATGACCATTGATGGAAATGTGATCCATTAATTTCCATTTGTATTTGTATTTATTTGATTTCCCTCATTATGATGTTTGTTAGACTCACGATGACGTAAACGCGGTGTTATGCTCGATGGCGTAGTGATCTTTGTGACTTTTTGTGCCATGTAGATAATGCCCCTCTGATTTTATACCAAGACCTGTAGGGAGGTTGACTAAGGCTCTAATAAGGAAGGAAAAATATGATGTTGAAGTCGTTTTTGGAGTGGGAGGTTTGGATTTATAGAACTTTAAATTATGCATTGTGTTTACTACATGTACATTTACACAAATTGCACCTATATAGTTGCTATCAATATGGTTCTTGGAATCATATGTAAGTTATGAGTTGTTATATCTACCAATCCATTAAGTCAATTATATAGTTCAAGTAAAAGTACATCCACCCAGAATCAAGAATAATAATTGAATATTGAGCTTGTTTTATAATTATGGATTTATCAACCATTTCATTACAATGCAATGCCATTTCGATATGGGCATTCACCACTACAATGGCATTTGTTTAATTATTAATTCTTTTATTAGGAATCAAGTATTCACAAATAGCTTGTATTCACAAAGATAAGGAAGACAATGCAACAAGTATTTTTTTATTGAAATACTTTGAGACCATATATGACATCCTCATCCTCCATGTATTATATTATGACATCCTCATCCTCCATGTATTATATTTGAAATCATTCATATATCATTTTGAATTGAATAAAATGAAATGTCATTTTTAGTTTAGAACATGATGAAGAGAACTTGGTTTTAATGCTAGAAAGTGAGAGAGGGTTGTAAGGGTGTCTTTCATTTAATTGGAAAAACATCTTTCAAAATTCATTTATAATGGCTTCAGGGGAAACATGCTTTTCCACCAAAAATTTTTATTGGCCTAACACTTTGTCTCAACATGGGCGTCATCTTGCAAAGGAGTTGGAGTTGTGGTAGATAGAATGAGTGTAGAGTAAGGGAAAGACCAAACCATTTGTGGTTTTGATTTCTTTATTCCTTTTTGTTTTCCTTTGACATGGAGTTAGATATTTACAAATGGCATCTCTCCTCATCACTCACTTTGAGCTGATAGAGAGGTCAATGATATTCTTACTAAAGAAAGGATGAAAAAACACATTTGGGTGATAGTAATGGAGGGGGCATGATCCACATTGAAGGAAGATATTTGAATCCACAACTTTGAAGCCTAATATGATGTATATACCAATTTCTTTATATAGTGATAATAGTGCATTTCATTAGTGATTAGAATTTCTTGAATACCATAAGGACAACCCCAAAGCTTTGTTTCCCACGTTATATGAAACAAGCAATATGAATTAGGCATGTGCAAGCAAAGGCATGACAAAAAGTAGAGAAGTCCCATAACCCTCTATAACATGGGGCTAGTTGTATTCCATGCATTCAAGCCTAGAGGTGACCATGGAAATTCTAGTGAGCTAATTGGAAATCACAATTTAGTGAATGTTGAGTTTTGATATTGACATTAATCCCATGTTGAGTCTGGCTCATTTTTTAGGGCAAGGACTTTCTACTTCACAACCCTTATTATTCAAATATGGTTGGAATTACCTTGGTAGATTGGTACATACTTGGAACATTCTCGACTTTGATTTATTCCTATCATCAAAATAATCCTCACAAATTTAAAGCCAATTTCTTGTGGGTATGGTCATTATGTTTTGAAACATTGTATCCTTAAATGTTACTAGGAGTGCTTAAATAAGGATGCTCTTTTTGAGTTCTAGATATTACAAATCTTCCTCAGTAGTGTTTCCATTTGGAAATTGGTTTGATGGTGTGATAATGTTCACTATAGGGGAATGTGGATGTTGTGAGGAATCACAAACCTCCTACTACTACTTTACACTTGAGATAAGAGTGATACCATTAACATGTGACTAGTGGAGGACCTAGTTTGTGAATGCGATTTTGCTACCTTTGTACCTTCTTTCTCCCTCTTGAGTTCTTCCTCTTGTCACATTTACGTTGAAAGATGAAGTATTCTATCACTTTGAGGTCCTTGAGTTTCATCATTATTCCTTACATAGACTAGCATAACTTTCGGTAAACTTTCTATACAAAAATTCTTGCTACTTCCTTCTAAGTGGCATAAGCATCTCTATGTGGTTATTGTTACCAAATTTAAGATAGGTGGATTTCCATTTGGTTTTATTCTATATTAGTTTTCTTTTGGTTGCCACAAATAATCATTTTGTATTCAATGAATTAAGGCAAGGATCTACTATTGTAATCTTTTGATCAAAATTCCTTACTTGTACCTTTGTATCTTAAAAGCTTTATCCCAAACTTTATATAATATACTTGAGCTTGATCATCCTACTTTTACACTAGCCATTAATAATACTTATGTTTGTAAATATTACTTTTAAATTTCACTATTTTCATTTATCATCTAAATAGTTAAACTTAATACAAATAGATAAATCTCTTCTTAGACTTCAAGAACTTAGGTTAAACAATTTCTATATCAAAACCATTATTACATAGAAACATTACCTAAAACCTCAATTTTCTTTTTCTCTAATACGATAACATTCATGAGCAACCTTATGTTAAAGTAAATGAGCTCCATCAAAATAATATTCTAAACATTTTCTTTTAACAAAACTATATTAGAGTTAAATTTTTCATTTATACCTTAGTTTTTCTTAGTTGTTAGCACCCTTGCTTCATTGTGACTTCTTAAGTCAAGGGTGATAGCCCTCTCATACATTAAGGAAGGGGCATCATAATGATTCGCATACAATACCTTACCTGCACCTACCTCATCGATGTGAGTAAAGAGAGATTCACATGTCCTTTGTGTGTTTTAATAAATTTTGTCCCTAAATCTTTTGGAAACCGGATCAAATCCAACAATCAACAAATATAAATCCAACAATCAACAAATATATTAGGTTTTTGAGCTCTTTTTGTTTGATAGATTTCCAATTATAATTCATGTCTCTAGGACAAATTTAATGCACCCGATTTACATGAAATCGATATTTTATATTATAATTCGGATTCTCTCGGCAAGCAATAAGATGATCATAGATGTACGTACATATATATATATATATAATTTTGTAGAATGTTTATTCTAAGAATTTTATTTATTTATTTTAAAAATGTTATCCAATGGAAAATGGGTTTTAAGGATTTAGTGTTTTGATTTTAGAAATATAAAGTTTATTATGTAGTTGATTAATTTCAGACTTGATCTTGAGATTTTTTATATGGAATTTATATTGTTTATTTATTTGATTTAGTTTATCTAATTTACTTTTTTCTAACAAATTAGCTTATTCTACTTTTTCCTATGTAAATGAAAGCTAGATTTTCATCATGGCTTTTAAGAGTATCAATTAATGATAATGTCATTAAAAAAAAAAAACATGTCAAAAGTAATATTTAAATCTAGATAAAGAGAATAACAAATTTTCCTCTCAATCACTATAAATAAAACCCAATTAAATAACAATTGAAATGTTATCTCAATTAATGCTTCATTTATTATTTAAATAATACAAACTTTTAATTTATGAAGAAAACATATAATTAGGAGTAATTCAAAGGTAAAATAGTTCCTTTTCCTTTTTCTTTTTAGAGATTAAATTGTAATTAAGAGTAGTATTTAGTTTTATGTGTAAAACTAAGGTTGGATGTTACTAGAAAGCACATGCTCCATTAATGGTAGTGTTAGCAATGACCACAAGGGGAATTGAATTTCACTCATGTACTATCTAGGTTAAAATCACTTTTTGGTCTTAGAGAAAAACCTAAAATTGCTTTTGATTGGTTGAGAACTTCTTCTTTAAATAAGGAAATAAGAGGCATCTTATAGGAGTGAAAGTTTTCCCTCTTACATACTAGTAATAGGTTGCTTCAAGTGTTATAACCAACTTAGATCCATCTTAACTCCAAATCTACCAAGTGTCCAGAGGGATTGAATCTCCTTTCACTCTAAGAGAGGCTTGTATATCAAGATATTTGGTCCCTTTCTGACTCTTGGTAGATTTTGAGTTAAGATGGATCTAGGTTGGTTTTATTATTAATTCTAATTACAATTATTAATTTTAGATTTTATATTTCATTTTATTTTTAGTTTTAGTTTTATATAATTTGACAAGTTAAAATGTTTTATTGATAATTATCATTATTATTTTTATTTTATTTTGACTGACATGACATTACAACATCTTACATCATTTCTACACTTTGGGATGGAGAATAACTTTTAACTTTTTATTATTTTTAACTGAGCCCACATGTAAATATTTACAAACATTTACACCACCGTAACATGTCACATAGCTTCTAAAATTCTTGTTTTTATATTTATCTTAAAAATGTTATAAAATAAAATTAAAATGAAATAGTTATAAAATATTTTGATTGTGGGTTATGGTTTTTGGGCAAATAATATTGTAACAAAATATATTTACAAATTAACAATATTCAGGGTAAAATGAGGGTGAAAATCCATGGTTAACAATCTTGTTATATTGTATGTTTATTCGAAGTATTAAATTCTAATTTAAAAAATGTTATAAAATTAAATTAAAATAAAATATTTATAATTTTTGTTTTGAAATGAGTTATGGTTTTTAGGTATGTGGTATTGATATTCCAAGGTATTGGCCCATGATATTGTAAGAAAGCCTATTTAGAAGTTAATAATATCAATGGTAAAATGAGGGTGAATATTCATGATTAAGAATCTTATTATATTGTAAATATTAATTTTTATGTTATTGTTAATTAAATTTAAATATAGATACTGAACCATTATTTTAATTTGTATGTTAAAATGAATGTTAATTTATAACTACTATTCATATGCTAAATATTTTTATATCATGTGTAGATTATGATTCTTTTATATAGAAAAATTGTTAGCAAGAAGTTAAATTGTAATTATGAATAGTATTTGGTTTCAAACAAAGTGGGATCTTTATTCTTTTAATTGTTAAAATTGGTTAAATATAAGACTTCTAATCATTAGAGTGACATTAATCTTCTTAGCAAGAAGTTGCATTTTAATTATGAGTAGTATTTAGTTTTATGTATGGAATGAAGCTTAAATGTTATTAAAAAACACATGATCTTATTGGAAGTATTTTTGGTGATGACCATAGGGAAACTAACATTCTTACAAATATTATTTTAAATGCTACTAAAAAGCACATGACATTCGAGTGAACACCATATGGTTTGGGTTTTCCCATCCCCTTGGAATAGAAATAAAAGCTTCTTTCATCGCCTGTCCCCTCATCTCCACAGGAACCTATGCTGGCAAATGCGAATAATGTGACCAACATTTAGAATCGAATAATGTTAACGGAAGCATAAAGCAATTAGGAATTCCAAAGTCTACGAATAATGTGACCAACATTTAGAATCGAATAAAGTTAACGCAAAGCATAAAGCAATTAGGAATCCCAAACCCTGTTCTGAGTCGCTCTTTTTCTCTATGTTTGCGTATATTTATCCATGATCCGCCTCGCAACTGTAAATGCAGTGCAATATTTTCTTCTGTGATCAGATTTCTGAGAATGTGTATTTATTTTTTCATTTGAGGTTTCAAGTAAAATGTCTATGTTGTTCTCTGTGATGCCAAATTGGATGACGATCTGATACGCTTAATATCATGAGGTGAAATGAGACATTTGTCTGAGAGAAAAGAAGTAGTATTATTTTTGCCGCCGGATGATGGAAATAACTTGTTTTTCACGACGGTCTTAGGGCATTCGCCGAAGCTGATAACCGTTTCTTAAATTTCTGACGGCTTTGTCTTCAATAATGTTAAGACATATTTTTTGGTTTTGCTTTAGAGTTAGAATGTGGGTTTATAAGACTATATATTTATTTTTACTATATCTATATCTATTAACTGTATCAAAATGTATATCTCTTTTAAAGTGGAAAATTTAAAAATGGTTTATATAGTAAGAATTTTGATTTTTTTCAGTTTTCTGGCTTCATAGATTTTATGTTGGTGTTATATATAGCATGTGCAATTTTTCATTGTTTAACTTGTAGTTTTAAAAGTATAAATGATCTAATGTTTTTAAAATACCATTTTATCTTAAGATTGTCTAAACTTGTAGTTTAAATTTGAAATTCCAACAAATCTTTGCTCAATTTCAAACAAAATTAATCAGAAAATTGTTAAAAACTAAAACAATTAAATAATTATGTAAATGTAATTTTTAACTTAGTAAATCTTCTTTCACTCATCAAAGAATTGTATAACTATAGGCATGTAGTAACAATGTTTATTGGTTAAAATATTATAGCCCAAAATGTATGAGAGAGTCATTGTTTGACCTTGATTTTTATGGAAAAAAGTGAACATAATGTAAATCTAAAGCCTTGGCCTCAACTCCATTTCGCCCTAGGAAATGGAAAAGATTCATGGATGACACCTGTGTCATTTGGTCCCATGGTAGGGAGAAGTTGGATATGTTTCTTGGGCACCTGAATTCCCAGTCGGATTCCATCAGATTCACCATGGAGGTTGAAGTTGATGGTTCCCTTCCTTTCTTGGATATCCTTCTCTCTAGGAGGCTAGATGGTTCCATTTCCCACCAATTTTTTCGCAAGAAAACTCACACAGAACAGTATCTTCATGTTGGGTCTCATCATTTTCCTGCACAAAAATTCGATGTTCTTTGCACCCTTGCTACTCGTGCTCTTAGGATTTCTGACGACAACCACCTGGAGTCGAAGAAATCCCATCTTCTTGAAGTCTTTGAGAATAATGGGTATAATAGATCGGAAGGCCATTTCAAAAAGCCCTTAATGGATTAAAAAGAAAATCTTCTCGAATGGATCATGTTTCCAAGGTTCACCTCCATTTTATCCAAGGAACCACGAAAAAGATTGCCCATGTCCTCAGAAGGAATAATGTCTCCTCTGCTTTCAAACCCCTTTGTACTATTAGGAATTCTCTTAGATCTGTCAAGGACCCTATCGACCTTAAAGACATGAAGGGTGTCTACATGATTCCTTATTCTTGTGGCACACCCTACATTGGCGAAACAAGCAGATCCATAAGACAGAGAATCCTGGAGCATGTTGCAGACATTAGGCACAATCGATCCTGCACATCTGCTCTTGCAAAACATGTGGAGAAATCGTGTCACCATGTTTGCATTGAAGGCTCCAAAGTCATTGGTAAGGTTGACCCGCCATCCCACGGGGGCTTCACTCAATCAACCTCTTATCTATCCGTGCATTCGTGGCATGTTAAACAATACTCTTAATTTGACTACACTGTTACAGGAAAATATCACTAAATCACATTATTTAACCCCCTACCAATAGACCCAATACACCTTCCCAATTTAAAAACCCCTAATTCACTAGATATTGTAGGTATCCATTTTTTCATTAACGTGACATTTTTTATACCCCTTTATATTTTTTCATTAAATTTGAGCTCCATTTTTTATACCTCTCAATATAAAAAACCCTTTAACCCCTATATATCCCCACGATATATTATACCATTTTTCCCTCAATATAAATCCCCAATGTGAACCCACGTGGTATGGTAGCTCCCCGAGTCGATCCACAATGCTTCCATCATAGGAAGCTTAGGGAAGTCATTGAGATTGAGCGACATGCTAAGAATCTCAATAGGGATGATGGTTGGAATTTGAGTAAAAGTTGGACTCCAACTATCTCTAGATAATTTTTCTGTTTTTCCCCCTTGCTTGTTTTTCCTGGTCTCCCCCTTTGCTCTTCTTGTTTTGTCCCCCTTTTCTCTTCTTTGGTCTAATCTTCGTTGTCCCTTGATATTGTCCTTTATTCTCTTCTTGTTTATATATTTTTATAAATTACCATTAGGTTATTTCTGTATAAATTACAATTTTTTTTTTAATATTATCAATTAATATATTAATTAATTTATTACATAATATTTTTTTGCCACTGCTTAATTCTCCTAGTCTTCTTTTCTCCTTTATTTTAACTTAATTATTCTTTTGGTTTATATATTGCCCCATTCTTCAAAATTATTTTTAATTTTAAAATTTTTTATCTATTATTTTAGTATATATTAATCAATTAAATAATTAGAATTCATTACTACTTTATATATATATATTTCATTAATCAATTTAAAAAATTTAATTAAATATTACATAATAAAAAATTTAGTATAATATTTATTGGGTCAAAATTATTATTATTATATTGGGTCAATTTTTAATAATTTTATTTAACTAATTAACTAATTCATTAACCGCTAGTCTCAAACGGCTAGTTTTCTTTAGCTAATAGTGGGCAATGATGCATCCACACTATTTATTCAATGAGATCGATTGGTTTTTCACCTTGTCCTAAGGATGAACCACATTAGATGGTTAGAAACGTCATCTTAATGATGTGATTAATCTAGAAAGACATTTATCTAATCTATGGATCACAAAATTCTTAGATCTAACATAATGTATTGAAAAAATAACAAATTTTATTTACAAAGATTATATATATATATATATATATATATATATATATATATATATATATATATATATGATGATGATGATGATTTACACAACACTTCAAGTAAAAATAACAATAAAAATAAATAAAAATACAACTTTAATAAAAATAAAAAAAATAAAAATAACAAAATTAAAAGGAATTAGTTTAAAATAAATAAAAAATAAAAAATAAAAATTAATAATAATAATTTGGAACATTTTTTTTTTTAAATTCAAAAATATCTAAAAAGAAAATTTGGAAAAGAAAAAATTAGCATTATAAACTAATTAAAATCCATATTTATTAAAAAAAATAATTGAAATATATATAATATAAAATAAATAAACAATTAAAAAATTTTAAAATTTGAAAAAAAAAATACATATAAAGATTTAAAAGTAAAAGAAAAAAAATAAAAAAAATGGAAAATAAATGACATAGGAAACATATGGGAAGAAATAATAATAATAATAATAATATATATATATATATATATATATATATATATATATCACAATTAAAAAATAGTAAATAATTAAAAAAACATATTAAAATATAAATTAAAAAATTATATTAATAAAAATAAAATCATATTAAAAAATAAAATTAAATATTAAAAATATAAAGGGGACCAATAATAAATATTAAATATTAAAAACAATTAAAATAATTAAAAATTAAAATTAAAAATAAAGTTTTTTGGTGTGCCTTCACTAGGCACCTAATGGCTACGAGCAGGGTTGTTAGTCTTTTGGTGCCCCCGCTCCAACAACCTTGCTCGTGACTCTTTAGAGCTCGGGTTGGCTCCTCGTCTATTACCGGAATCAACGATTGATTGTGTGCCTACACAACCTTTCATCGATTCTGGGAATCGATGAGGAGTCGCACCCAAGCACCCAATAGTCACAGGGAGGGTGGGCCAAAAAAAAAATTACATTACTTATTTTTTTATTTGAACTTTTATTTATTTATTTATTTATTAAAATTATCTTTAATTTTTGTTTATTTTTCGGTTAATTCTATTAATTTTGGGCAACTAGGTCCAAACTCCATGTTACATTGCTCATATGACAATGGTCATATTTTTGTTGGATTCCTCTTTCGGAGAGGTGCAAGATTGATCTAAAGGTCATCTTGATCGGATGAGTAGAACATTGATTTTGAATGTATTTTTCACATGTGCAAGGTCGGCCAAATTTATCCCACATGCCTAAGAGATGTGTCACACACCCTCATTGATGAATATAAATTGGAGAGACTTGGAGGTCATTTTCTCATCATATCATCACACATTCTCTCATTGTGATCTGATTGGTTCGATAGCCTTTGAGGGCCTTTTCCCTCAACAGGCTTGTCGGTCTTTTGGTGCCCCCACTCCAACAGCCTTGCTCGTGACTCTTTAGCGCCCGAATTGGCTCCTCGTCTATTACCAGAATCAACGATTGATTGTGTACCTGCACAAATTTTCATCGATTCTGGGAATCGATGAGGAGTGGCACCCAAGCACCCAATGGTCACAAGGAGGGTGGGCCAAATTTTTTTTATATATATTACTTATTTTTTTATTTGAACTTTTATTTATTTATTTATTTTTTTAAATTATCTTTAATTTTTGTTTATTTTTGAGTTAATTCTGTTAATTTTGGGCAACTAGGTCCAAACCCCATGTTGCACTACTCATATGACGATGGTCATATTTTTGTTGGATTCCTCTTTCGGAGAGGTGCAAGATTGATATAAAGATCATCTTGATCAAATGAGTAGAACATTGATTTTGAATGTATTTTTCCTATGTGCAAGATCGGCCAGATTTATCCCACATGCCTAAGAGATGTGTCACACACCCTCATTGATGAATATAAATTGGAGAGACTTGGAGGTCATTTTCTCATCATACCATCACACATTCTCTCATTGTGATCTGATTGGTTCGATAGCCTTTGAGGGCCTTTTCCCTCACACATGTGGAGTGAAGCTGTTGTTTTCTGCGCTAATCTATTTAGGGCTTTATGTTTTCTGCGCTGATCTGTTTAGGGATTTTCTATTGCAGTGTTGGCCAGCGTTGACCATGGTCAACCCTTGGTCATTTGACCTCGATCTTCTGTAGAAATTCTGATTTTAGGAGTTCGTACAACTAGGCACTAATATTGAGGGATTCCGGGTTGTTTGACCGAAGCTCTAGTTTGTTGCATTGACTTTTATGAAGATGCTTGCATTGATTTTTCTGCGTTGTCCCTGGTTTGACTTGCATTGAATTGTGATGAGCTGCCTTTGAGGTCTTTGGGTGTGACACATGAAAGTGTTGGCTGACCAAGAAATACTTTGTTGGTTGAAGCATCCTACTGACCCCCGTAACACCACAATATCTCATATCTTTTTTGGAAAAAAGGAACTGTAAATCTGATCTATATTTGGTGTGTCTTCTATTGTTTTATTATTTTGTTCTATCAGCAGTTTACTTTCAAGTTTATATGATTTCTATTTTGTATTGTGCCTAAGAAAGATTGAAGTAAAAGCGCATCAAGCATAGAACACCATGGTTATCTAAATTTAACATGGTATCAAAGCTAAGGTGAAGACAAAGTCCAAGAGTCCAAGCTGGTGTTAGAAGCTATCTCTAAAAGAAGAAATCCTAACAAGGACAAACGGCCTCCTCAACCCTCAAGGGTTTCAAGGTTGATGATAAATACTGTATATTCATGGAAGATGTCCTTGGATTTGGCACTATAAGATCAAGATGTCATGGACTATGTACAAGGGAATATTCAAGAGCCTCCATCAAATGCAGCTACTGCAACAAAGACGAAGTATAGAAAAGGGGAAATTAAAGCAAAGATGATTATCCAAGATTCCATTCATAAGCACTTGGTTGCTTACATTTCTGAGTTGAAGACATCTAAGGAGATGTATGATAAGCTGGTGAGCATGTTCAGGGCTAGCAATGCTAATCAAATCCTCTTCTTCAAGAATCAATTGAAGAATATCAAGAAGGGTAAGGATGAATCTATTCAATCCTATTTTATGAGGCTCACTAAAATCAGGAATAACCTCCTAGCTATTGGGGAAGCAATATCTGATCGAGAGATGGTTCTTATTGCACTTGGAGGTCTCCCCCGTGATTGGCATGTATTCAATACTACTATTCTCAATAATAATTTGTTTCCTGATTTTGATGAAATATTGACGAGATGCACTCAAGAGGAAACAAGAATGATGGAGTATGCCTCTAATGGTAATGGAAGTGACCCTACTACCTTCGGCGCTCATGCAAAGAAGAAGAACCATGGTGGCCTGAGAAATGAAAACCATGGTAGAGCGGGACCCAAAGGAAGGAAGGGAAGATGTTACACTTGTAACAAGACTGGTCACTATGCAAGAGAGTGCCCTAATAGAAGGGACTCTCCCAGGGATGATGACAACAACAACTCGAGAAGGAATGGCAGGAACAACAGGTTCAAAGGAAAAATGAAGGCTCCCTCTGATCGTAATGGAAATGGGCAACCTTTCAAGAGGTTAATAAATTCCTGGTACGATGAGTCTAATGTTGTTGATAATAATAGAAATGATTTTATTCTTGTATATGCCCTATCTGTTGCATCTCCACCTGACACCCTAGATGTCTGGTTAATTGATAGTGGTGCTTCAAGGAACCTCACTAGTTATAAAGAAGCCCTTTCTGATTTGGTTGAGAAGGATACTAATCTGTAAATTATCCTTGGAGATAATTCCCCCTATCCCGTGAAAGGGATAGGGACTGTGACCTCCATTTATCTCAAGTTCAAGTCATATGATTAAAAGATGTGTTATATGTACCTAATTTAAATAAGAACCTTGGTCCATTTCGACAATGGAAGACAAAGGGTTCAAGGTGGCATTCGTTGATGGAAAGGTACTTATCTGGAAGAATAACTTCAAGGAAGCTCTTTATATTGGTTTTAGAGTTGATACACTCTACCAGGTTGGAGAAAGTCCATTGGGTGCTATGACATGTGATACAACTCTTCAAACAGAGTTATGGCACCAGAGGCTTGCACACCTTCATTACAAAGCCCTTCCCGAATCAAGGAAGGTGGTGACAAGGATGCCCGAATTGAGAGATGATCATGAAGGTATATGTCAGGGTTGTGCCGAAGGGAAAAATACAAGGGTACCATTCCCCTCAAGTGTCACAAATACAACCGATATCTTGTATTTGATACATTATTACTTATCTGGTATGATGTCTGTGACATCCTTGGGAGGATATTCCTATTACATGACTTTTACAGATGACTTCTCCAGCAAGACCTAGATATATTTTTTGAAGAAGAAGGACGAAGCATTCAAATGGTTCTGTACCTTCAAGGCCTTGGTAGAAGATCAAACCGAGAAGAAAATCAAAGTTTTGAGGACCGACAATGGGACTGAGTATGAGTCAAATGAGTTTAATGACTTTTGTAGAGAAGCTGGCATTAAGAGGGAGACCACAACTACGTACACTCCTGGTAAAAATGGTGTTTCTGAAAGAAATAAAAAGACCATTGTGGAAGCCGCCCACGCCATGATATGTGACCAAGGTCTTTTGAATTTTCTATGGGGAGAAGCTGCAAACACTGTTGTGTATGTTCAAAATAGATGACCGCATTCCGCTCTGGACTCTAAAACTCCCAAAAATGTCTTCTCTGGTAAGAAACCTGATGTTTCTCATTTTAGAGTTTTTGTTTGTCCTATTTACTTTCATGTGCTGAAAGAAAAGAGAAGCAAGTTGGATTCTTCTGGAAAGAAGGGAATGTTTGTAGGCTACAGTGAAACTTTGAAGACATATAAAATCTATGTGTCTAGTCAAAGAGAAGTGGAGATATGCCACGATGTCACCTTCGATGAAGATGTTTCCCTCAAGAAAGTAAGAAACCTTCCTAGCTCCATGGAAGACAAAGAAGATGAAGAAGCAGGGAAGTTGGAAGAGCCGAAGGATGACCTGATGCCCGATGTTGAAGGACCTATGGATCCCATTGATCCACCTCCTTCAAATAAGAGAAGACCCTCATGGCTTAGGGATACTCTCGAATATGTCGAGAGACATATTTCCCCAAGGGGTACATTCTGTGAAAGCAAGAAGCCGAAGAGATACCAAGGGTATCTAGTAGCCATGAGTACGATAGTACAATCTGAGCCTGGAAAATTTGAAGAAGTCATAAGGCATCAAGTTTGGAAGGATGATATGCATGGAGAATATCGGCCCATTATGAAGAATAATGTCTGGGAACTGGTCCCAAGACCGGAGGACAAATCTGTTGTCACCTCGAAATGACTCTATAAGATCAAGCATGGATCTGACGGAAGTGCTAAAAAGTACAAGGCAAGATTCATTGCTCGAGGCTTCTCTCAAAATGAAGGCATAGATTATGATGATATATTTGCACATGTGGCCCGCTATGCCACCATCCAATCTATTATCGCCCTTGATGCTACGCAAGGATGGACTTTACATCAAATGGATGTGAAGACCTCCTTTCTACATGGATCTGTAAAGGAAGAGGCGTATGTGGAGCAACCTCTAGGGTTCGAAGTCTGAGATAGAGAAACCCATGTATGCAGGTTTAAGAAATATCTCTATGGGTTGAAGCAATCCCCCAGGGCTTGGTACGAGAGGATAGATAGCTACTTGATGAAGCTGGGCTTCACTCGAAGTAATGTTGATCTGAATATTTATTTTAAGGTTGATAGAGAAAGGCCTCTCATTTTGGTTCTCTATGTGGACGATCTCTTCCTGACAGGTTCTGACCCTCTCATTCATCAGTGTAAGAGGGAGCTAGCTTCTGAGTTTCAGATGAAAGACCTATGGCTGATGCACTACTTCCTAGGCTTGGAGGTCTTGCAGAGGCTAGGCGAGATTTTCCTTTCTCAAGGAAAATATGTCGTGAAGCTGCTGGAGAGATTTTTTATGGTGGACTGTAAGTCTGTGTTGACACTGATGGAACTCAACTTTAAGAAGTTGAGTGGAAACGCCGCTAGGCCCGTGCTATCAATCCTACCAAGTATCGACAACTCGTAGGGGCCCTGATGTTCTTAGTGAACTCCTATCTGGACGTATGTTTTGCAGTGAACACTTTGAGTCAACATATGGTTGAACCTCATCACATTCACTGGATTGGTTCCAAGAATCTGTTGAGATATCTACGGGGCATAATCAACCATGGGCTGAGATACACTACCGGGATTTTGAGACTCCATGGATATACTGATGCCGATTGGGCTGGCAGTGTGGTGGATCGCAAGAGCACATCTGGATGTTGCTTCACCTTGGATTCTACTTCGATATCTTGGATGAGTAGGAAGAAGAAGTTGGTGGCTTTGAGCACTGTTGAGGCTGAATACATTGCAGTGAGTATGGCATGTTGTGAAGTTGTTTGGTTGTGAAATATCTTCAGTGAGTTATTCGGGCATGTGCTAGATACCACTGTTATCCTTTATGATAACCAAAGTGGGATTTGTCTTTCTGAGAATCCCGTGTTCCACGATCGATCTAAGCATATTGATATTATGTACCACTTTATTTGGGATATGGTATATCGAGGCGCCGTAAGGCTTGATCATATAGGAACTGATGAGCAGGTCATGTATATTCTCACGAAGCCCTTAGGGAAGGTCAAGTTCCTAACCTTTCGTGAGAAGCTTGGAATCGTGGAAGGACCCTATTCTAAAGGTCCTGCTTGAGTTGGACTATGAGCTCTGGGAGCTCCACAGGGCTTGGGGAAGCTTCTTGGAGCTATAAGCACTCATGGGGCTAGGCTTGTCGAACCTTGTGGTGCTTTTTCCCTGCCGCTATGATATTGAGTTGGTTCGCCTCTCTCTGATATATGCCCTGCATGCATCCTACCCATCGATTTTCGAACTCATGGGAAGTACCTCTCATTTGGCCAATGAGGTGGGAACTGTGGATAGAGACTGTAGAAAGTGATCAGGAGTTCATAAATTTTGCTCAAAATTCAAGTTACAGGATTGGGTTATGTTGAGGCCTCAGAATTCCGTTGCCAAAACATGGGGGAAAACCACCCAATCTAGACCTTAAAGTAGCTCCTTTTTCGTTTGGTGTAGTGGCTCCGACTGGGGATAATGGGACCAGTTTCCCAAAAAGGATGATTTTGAGGGTGTTTTGATTATACAACATGAAAATGGAGAATGATTTTAATCTATCATATACATCTATCTAAACTATCTATTCTACTATATACCAGGGGTGTTTCTTCCTTTATGCGATCTAAAGAAATATCCTTCAAGTATTAGTAATATAGATAATTTAACAGTTGAAAGAGATGAAAATTATGTAAGATGATTCTTCTAACAAAATAGTTTGACTAGAATAATTGTGAAAAATATATCACATTCATATGTGTGATTATATATTAAATAAGAAATCAGAGACAAATATTAGGACAAAAGTGCATGTAACATTCATCTATAATAACGTTTCAAATATATAATGCGATAAAAATATGATTGTCAATCTATATAGAAAGACTTAATAAAAGTGAATATAAGTACCATGTGTATGAATTTCTACTCATGTAAACTAACAGTAATTATCTGCTCCTCTTCACTTTCAATAAATTTAAAGAGTACAGTAATGAAACCTTAGTTAAACAACTTTAATTTTCAAAAGATAACAGATGTGTTCCATTAATTCATCAAAGCATTCACAAACTTACAATAGTGCATTATTTGCAAATGTTTTTGACAAATTTCTGGACCCTTCTCTAAATGCATGAGAGGGGTTTAAATACTAAAATAACTATGTTCTAAAATAGATTATTACAAAAATATAGAGGAGGTTTCAAACAACCATCCTCGTAAGACTAACTTAAACTAAAATCTAGGAAAATAAAGTAACGATATGATTTATGAATTCCGCCCTTTCTTTTGGATTTGGTCATGAAGTTGACAAATATCTAGCATGGGCTTGAACTGAGCTGGCTGTGAAATCCTTGATCTGACATGTCCCTTGAATACTGCGTTTGAGAGTACTAGTTGTGATATTCTTGTTGAATCTGTTAAAGACTACAGGATTTGGTACTGATGATAAGGTTTGATCAGAAAATTCCAATAATTTTCTTGATCAAACTTATTTACCTTTTTAATTATTTCATCCTACATTTCTGCCTTTTTCTTCCACTGTGTTTCTAGTTGTTTTACTTCTGAGAACACTTCATACGTGTAATTTTTGATAAGTTCTGCTTTCACCAGTTGTTCACATACAGATTCGGTAATTTCCTTTGATAATCTTGATTTTTTTGTTTATGCTTTCTCCGCCTGCTTTATTTTTGCTTCCCAATCTTTGAATAAGTTCTCCTTGTGGAAATTATCTACCTGGGGTAGATTAGCTTCCTTGCCTGAGTCTGATGCTTGCCATTTAATGTGTTCGTTGATTTTATTCTTGAGTTTCTCACATTCAAGTTTCTGGATAGCTACTTGTTGGATCAATATTTCATTTGAGTCACAATAAGAGTCAATAATAGAAGCTTGTTGGCAAAATACTTCCCGTTGTTGCTTTAACTTAGCATTTACATCCAATGCTGCTTTTATAAACTGCTCTAATTGTGGTTGGCTTTGTAACCTGGTAATTGCTACTTCTAGTTGTGCCTTCTTCTTAGTGATTTGTACCTGATGCTGTAAATTAAGCTTTTCAAAATTCTTTGGAAATTGGGCCATCTTCGATTTCATTTACTCACTGGAGTCAGATTTTTCTTCATGTAACAACCTCTCTAGTTATTGTATTATGTCTTCCTTCTGCTTCAGAAAATTTTTAACCTCAGTAGCTTTATCAACAGTGGAAGTAGCATATGCCCCTACAAACTATGATAATTTAGTTAAATTTTTAGTAGGATCAACTAAAGTATCCTTCCACAAAACATCAACAAATTCATTTGTAAGATTTGAGACTTCTCATCAATTCTTCTCCTTTTGTTTATCTGGACTACAGCCTTATGAATAGGACAATAGAAGATATCCAGCGAAGGAATTTCCTCAATTTGTAAAACTATTTTTTCTATAGGGTAGGTCGGTATGATCTCTCGATCATGAGTTTTTGGAAATTGTTGTAGTGGAAGAACAGTTTCTGCTAACTTCTTGGAATCTTCAGGTGTCTGAAAACTAGTAGCTTGAATAGTATTGGGATTGGTTTTAGGAGTTTTTACTGCTTCAGAAAACTCATCCCATTCACTACTCAAATTATTTGGTTGAGACTTTTCTGACTAATCAAGTGTATCTTTATTGTGCTAAACTTCTTGAGAAGTTGACTCTGTTCCATTACTTTCTCTTTTCTCCTGCATCTCTATCTCTTGGATTACCTGATCAATTATCTTTTCTACGCTATCCTTTCTGGATTCGGACTCATTTTCAGAATGATCTAAATTGTGATTAATGCTCTGATTGACCTGACTCATCCTCAGACATGTCTTTTGCTTCATTATCCAAGCTAATACTTGAATTAGGTTTGTTGACAACTTCAATAGTTAACAAGTCAAGAGGAATTCTCTCCACTATCTTATTTCCGTATGTTTGGAAGGCTTCCAAATCATCTTGGCTGAGTTGACTGGATGCAAACTTAATTATATCTAAAAACTTTTACATGCCTTGGAAGAGATCATCAAATCCGTCTATTTCCTTTACAAAAGGCTTCATTTTGAGCTTTGTGATGTAGTTTTTAATTACATCATTTGGATCATACAACCTCTTTGGCATTACTACCAAATTCAATAGGTTAATATTTGAAACTTCCTTGTAGGTATGGCTAATATCAAAAAGTGCAAAAGTACCGCACTGTAAAGGAAAATTAGGCCAAACGGCCTTCTTATCATCTTTCAGTTGTTTAGAAATCCATTAACAAGTTGGTAGGCTATCTCTCTTGCAAGTAACTTATCAGGAACATAATATGGTAGGACGCGGGGAGAAGCATAACTTCCAAGTACTCTGACATATGTAAAATTATCCTCTGCAAACCATCTAGCAATAAAAATAATATATGTACTAGCTTCTTCGGAAACCCTACAAGCTTTCTCATTGAATATCATCCGGTGCATAGGCAACATGAATCCATGGAAAATTTTGTAAAAATGTAGATGAAATTCTAAATCCCAAAGGGCTCTGTGGTAAATGTGGATTGGGGTAGGGTCTTGGGTAGTCCATTTCCATCCCATGGTAGGAAAACTAGAAGAAAAGCAGATTGTGTCCATGACATAGGAACTCATATAAAAGGGAGGTATTTCTCTAGATGAAACACTCCTTTTATTCCTATACTCCATGATGTGTTGGGCTAAAATATCAGATAGGATATTTTCCCAATTCAGAATTAAGGAATTGATGATTTTGTTAATTAATGGGACCCAATCTACTGAAAACCTAGTGGTATCAGGTTTTGAAAACAATATACACAACATACTGACAACATAAAAATAAGGGTAAGGAATTCGGGCAATTGGGTACGTACCGATTTTATCTCGTTTCAGCTTTCCCTGGTCTTCTTTCCATTCCTTTATGAATTTCATCAAATCTAGATGCTCTGCTCTAAAACTTTGAACAAAATATTTTTCATAGTTTTGTTGTGGGCCTGGTAAGTGGTAAATTTATTTTAAATTGTCTGCCTTGAAAGAACCAATATTTTCTCCTTTCGAATCTTTAAAATTTCTATCTTCTATGTTTAAGTGGTAAATTACCCACTTAACCATGTCTGTGTAAGGGATAATTTTTGGTCTTGCAGCTACCTTGTGGACGAATGAACATGCGATGCCAAAATCAGTCGGGTCTAAAGAAATAGATAAGTTCGCTGAAGCAACTTTGTCTATTACTATTGGCTTTTCATTTTTGAAAAATTGATACATCACCTCCCATGAAAAACTACCACATTCCTTGTTGCAGGTGGTGTATTATTATAGGGGAGACATGTCTGAGTCTTCAGTAGACGATGTTTCAGCAATATCTTTGCCTTGCGTGTTCGTCTCTATTTTCTTCATTTTGTTAGTTGGTTTCCCGATTTTAAGAAAAAAGAGAAATCATTAAAAATACATGGAACATAGAGACAAATCCGTCATTAAATTATTTCAAACATGCATGAATAGATATGAATCTATTAAAACCTTTATTAATCATCGATAATTATTTCAAATCAAATCTCTTACACCTTTACACGAAGCAACTATCAATCAATTTAACACGTTGGATCTCGGATTTCGGTTTGATATGACATAAGTCATTTTGCATGCTTGAGTATTAAATTCCATTCATTCGCATACTGCAACTTATAACTTTTACCGTTTACGATGTCACCTATAAATTCTGCGAAATGCGATCTGCGCAAATTGCATGTTGCAATTCTTATGCGGTAAACGAATTTTCTTTGGTTAAGTCCTGCGACATGCGAAGTGCACATTCAAGAAGTTAAGCAGCTACGCTTTATGGGACTTTAGAGCTTTATGTTTATTGCTTTGTTGGCTCGTCAATTCTGTGTATTCGCAACTTATACCAAATTACTTTATAAGTTTGATCGTTTAAATGAGGTGTGATGCAATAAACAAATTATAATAGTGATTGAAGTGTTTTCAAGTTTTTAATATAACTTCGGAAAAGGCTTAGCGCATTTCGCAGCCTGTGTGACTCAGTAGGTTTCAAGTATTTTGGGTTATAAGTTATGCGGTTTGCGATGTGCACTAAGGAATAAAGCAGAAAAGCACAAAGAAAACTTTATTTCCTAAAGTTTTTTGTTTTAAAGATAAAAATAAATTTCCTATTTATTTCTAAAGGGTCCCCATTTATTAAAATAAATGGGGGGTGTTGTATAGCACAACATGTTCGAAATGGAAAACAGGTTCAGAACCGAATGGAACAGCAGAGTGGGATCTGAATTGGTGGCTTTCATGGAGTCTTGAACTCTGCATATAGAATCGAGGATTGCACAACCGCATAAATGTTGCAGGTGGAACAGACGGCCGTGATCTAGTAAAAAACGAAGACTGAACGAGCGAACGGTGAGAACCATTGGATCTAGAATAGATCAATGGTAGAGATTTTAAATCACAACAGGAGAGAATGCATGCATCACAATCGGAAATGGTTTTATTTACATGGAAGACATCGCAAATTAAATAATATAATCAGTGATGTGATGATGCGAGAGGAGCCACGTGTCGATATAGCACTTAAACGCATATCGCAGTTTTCTATCGTTATGGATAAGAATTTTGCACAATAAACTATTTAGTATGCGATGCGTTGAGATCACATATTGTATGTGATATAAATAATGTATTTGTTGCGGTATGTGAAGTCAATAAAGTGGTGGTATTGCGAAATGTTAACATTCACAATATGCGATGCGCTATATTTGGTTGCGTGTTGTGGGACCTGAGAACCCTATTCTGCATGTATGTAAGTTGTTTAAGGCTATTTGCGATCTATTTTAAACGTAATAAATGTTGGTTTCTTCGCGTATGTATGTAATGAAACTCTGATATTGTATTTCATTGTTACCGCTAACTGTCAAGCCTCTTAATGGTTAGGGGCATGTGGCCACCACCCTAACCATAAATTTTAATTGCGCGACTTTATTGGTGGAGTAGATAAGGGCGCGCCAAATTTGGCGGTCAACCCTAATTTAACTCCAGTTAACCTGAGTTCTCCACATTTAGTGGAGTTTTCCTAAGAGATATTGGAAAAAAAAGTAGGAGGCTCAATTTTTGACCATTTTGAGTGAATGAAGAGTCATTCTTGACTAATTGGAGCATTATTAAGCCATTGGTGCAGAGAAAAAATCCATTAGAGCACTATAAACACATGTAATAGCAAAAATTTTAGCATAATGAAAGATGGACAAGCCATTGGGAGCTGGACCAACAGATGTAACCTAGGAGGGGTGAACTACTTCATCATGTTTGCTATGTAAAATTCATGTGGTGATTTATTTATTTGTTTTACACTGTTGTTCAGTGTTATTTAGGATTATTTTATGCTTCTAATTCACTAAATTTCATCTATAATTAATGGAAAAATCTCCTTAATCCTTATGCAAACTAATGAACAAATTATGCACATGTTTTTAAAACTAAAAGACATCTTAGCACAAAAAAACTAATACAGTCATTTCATATCAGATGGTATCGGAGCTAGAGTTTTTCTCTGGTGTTGTTTAGTGCAAAGAATTTTTTAACTGTTTGCAAGTTTTAGATGCTTACAAGGCTCAAGCTCAAAAGGGAAGAAGGAAAACTGGTGGAATCAGGAGTGTCTCAAAAGGAGCCAAAGCAAGGAGAGAAATATTCCCCAATCTCCACCACCTAGTTCACCTCCTAAAGAACCAGAAGCTCCATTAAGCATGCCTCATGAGGAAGGAGAAATTCATGAAGAAGTTGACACTAAGGAAGAAGAAAGAGTGTTTAGGAAAACATTTCTTGACATGACTGAGGTGGTTAGAATTATTTATCAATAAAGGAATGAAATACTAGAAGGAGAAGGATCTAAACTCCAAAATGAAGGAAAAAGATCTTCAGGAGGTCAACATGATGAAGACAAGTCAAAGAAGGGAAATGGAGAAAATGGAGGAAATGGAGAGCCACCATATTCACCCTCATCATCATCATCTACCTCTTCTTCAGTACATCGGCCACACAAGTCCAAGAGCACTGATAAATATCCTTTATTAATACTTGATGTTAAGTTAAAATTTCCAATGTTTAATGGTGAAGTAAATGCAGATAAGCTATATAATTGGATTCGACAATTGGAGGTCTATTTAAGAATACATAACCTTCAAGATGATGATACAAAAATTCAATTAGCTTCTTTGAGAATGGAAGATTCATCATTTGTTTGGTGGGAAGCCAAGACACAGGAGGAAATAAAGAAATATGGTAAGATTATTCTATCATGGTCAGATTTAATTGCTGCTATTGAATGACAATTTTATCCATTAGCTCATATGAAAAAATCCATCATGAACTTGCAAAAATTTAGGCAATTAAAGGGACAAAATGTGCAAGAATACACCCAGGAATTTAGGTGAATATCTCTTTTATTAGGGGTGGATTTGCAGAGCCAAGAGACCTTGCTAAAGTAAATAGGAGGCTTACATAGCCACTTAAAAATACTATTATCATGTTTAAACCTGCCAATCTAGATGAAGTTTGTGTTCAGGCCACACATTTAGAAGCTAGAGGGAAGAACATTCCTGAAGAGGGTAGGAAGAAACCTTTTAAGGGTAAAGCCAAGGATAAAACCCCAAAAGGTAAAAACAAAAAGAATGCATTTGTTAAGAAAGAGGGAGAAAAAGTGACTTGTAAACATTGTTCAAAAGAAGGCCATGATGAAACTCATTGTTGGAAATTACATCCAGAATTGAGGCCAAAGAAACCCAATAACAAAGGGAAATAGAAAACTATTTCTACAACTCAACATGACTTAGGGTCTGATTCAGGCGATGAGACTAAAATTACAAACATGGGATTGAAGAACATAAAGGGAAAGGAAATTGAAACTAAACCCAGTACCAGTACATCAAACTATCACATAAACACTCCAAATGAAAAAGAAATAATATAATTGTTTCATGTGAGGGTCATATCCAAGAATACCACGATTGACACATTGTTTGATAGTGGGTCACAAGAAAACTTAATCTTTGAATATTTGGTCAAAAAACTTAACCTTGAGACCATACCACATCCAAAACCATATCCATTTGGTTGTATTTGTAAGGATGCAAATCTACAGGTTACAAGGAAATGTATATTGAGGTTTGAAATCACTGCAATATTTGTTGACACAGTGGAATTAGATGTGGTTGCGCTTGAAATAACTGGTATTGTATTACGGAGTCCTTACTTGTATGACAGGAAAGAGATCTTCTATTTCCATGAGAACTTGTATCATTTATTCAAAGATGGCAAGGAGTTCATTGTTAGAAAACACCATAAGAAGACAAATATTGTTTTGGTAAATGTTGGATAGGTAAAGAGGCTGGTAAGTTCAAGTAAGAATTTTGTTCTTCTTATGATTAAGCCCAAAGATGATATTAATAATGAATATTTTGAGGGTGATTCTAAGTTGAAATCAGAATTATATGATGTGGTTAATGGGCATCATGAGTTGTTTCAGGAGCTTACAGGATTTCCTCCAAAAAGGGAAATTCAACATGAGATTCAGTTGCAGCAGGATTGTCCTCTTCCAAACATCGGTATGTATTGCATGTCGATAATGGAGAATGTTAAAATAAAGAGTAAAATCAAAGAGATGTTGGATAAATGTATCATAAGGCTAAGCACCTCGCCGTGTGGTTCACCCATAGTCTTGATACCAAAGAAAGATGGGACTTGGCGCATGTGTGTAGATTTTTGAGCTGTGAACAAAATTACGGTAAAATATCGTTACCCACTCCCAATAATAGATGATTTGCTTGATCATCTGAAAGAAGAAATTTTTTTCACTAAGTTAGATTTATGAAGTGGATATCATCAAGTAATAATTGCAGAAAGTGATATATGGAAAACTATATTCAAAACCAAATAAGGCCTCTTTGAGTGGCTAGTTATGCCTTTTGGTTTATGTAATGCACCAGAAAATTTTATGCGGGTTATGGATAATGTTTTGTGACCATTCCTTGATTAATTTTTTATTGTGTACTTAGATGACATTTTGATTTTTAGCAAAACAAGAGAAGATCATGTCTTGCATGTAAATAGAGTGCTTGATATTTTGAAGAAAGAGAAATTGTTTCTTAAGATGTCAAAGTGTGAGTTTCGAAAGACTTCTTTGGTCTATTTGGGACATATTGTAGGAGGAGGAGAATTGAGAATTGATCCTTCTAAAGTGGAGGCCATTGTGAATTGGCCCACACCCAAAATAGTTACCGAGGTAAGAAGTTTCTTAGCGCAGCTCAATATTGGAGGAAATTTATTGCTAACTTTTCTTCCATCACAACTCCTATGCATGCAGTGACAAGTGTGAAGAAAGAATTCCAATGGGGAGGCAAATAACAACAAGCTTTCGAAGCTTTAAAAGACAAGATCAGTTCAGCTCCAGTCCTTGTACTACCAAATTTGAGACAACCATTCGAAATACAAACTGATGCTAGTGACTATGCCATGGGCGCAGTCCTTTTGCACCATGGTAAGCCTATCACCTTTCATTTAGAAACTTTTAATGGTTTTGTGACTAATTATCCTACATATGACAAAGAACTATATGTGTTGGTACAAAGTGTCAAGAAGTGGAAACACTACTTGATAGGTAAAGATATTATTTTACACACCGATCACCAACCATTACAATACTTGTAGTCGCAAACAAAATTGCAGCAGTTAAGAAATTTCAGGTGGATGGGATTTCTTCAACAATTTCACTTGGTTATAAGGTACAAAAAATTATATTCAATAAATTTGCAGGTATGCTTTCGAGACCAATCATTAGTGCTTCTACTTTACTAAAAAATGATTATGTTGTACATGAGAGTTACATAGAACAATATGCACATGACATTGATTTCAAAGATGTGTATGCTAGTTTGAGTGAAGAGAATCAAGTTGAAGAAAGAGATTATCACATGCATAAAAAAAAATTGTTTCATTTGGGAAAGCTATGTATTCCATAAGGAGAGAGGCTAAGTGTCATGAGAGAAGCTCATTCTTCTCTTATTGCTGGACACTTTGGGATAAGCAGAACAGTGGTGCATCTATAGAGGTATTGTTATTGGCCTTACATGATAGATAGAGTGTCACATTTTATAAGAGGTTGTTCTATGTGTGCAACAAGTAAGCCTAGTAATAGGAAGCTTGGATTGTACATGCCACTACCGGTACCATCAAAGCCATGCAAGAGTGTCTCCATGGACTTTGTTGGATGTCTACCTATGTCAAGAAAGCAACATGATTATATTTGTGTAGTTTTGGATAGATTCAGTAAAATGTGTATACTTATTCCATGTAAGAAGACCATTACTGTTGAACATACTACTGAAATTTATTTTCAAAATGTTTGGGTTCATTTTGGATTTCCCGCTTCTATTGTTAATGACAGGGATTCCAGGTTCATTGAGAATTTTTGGTCAAATATATGGAGAATGATGGACACAAAATTGAAAAAGAGTACCACTTTTCATCCACAAACAGATGGACAAATCAAAGTGGTGAACAAAACAGTTGTGCATCTATTGAGAGGATATTGCAGCAAACATCCTAAGTTGTGGGATGAACAATTGCATTACATTCAGCACGCTTACAACCGGGCAAAGCACTCTTCAACACAAACCTCACCTTTTGAAGCATGATTTGGGTACTTGCCAAAATCACCATTAGACTTCATCTTTGGGAAGGATATTGCAATTGACGGCCATAGTGATATTGATAAGGCTTGAAATTTAATTGAGAAAATTAAGATGATACATCAACAAGTTCAAGAACAACTTGAGAAAAGTCAAATCAAATACAAAGAGAGGCATGACAAACACTGGGTTGATCATAAGTTTCAAGAGGGAGATGAGGTATCGTTGCACATTAGCAAAGAAAGGATGCAAGAAGAAGGTAAAAAAATCAAACCTATTTTCTATGGTCCTTTCAAGATCATTAAAAATGTTGGTAATAATGCATTCCAGCTTGATTTTCCTTCTTACATGCAAATGTATTCAATTGTTAATGTTGAAAACTTACACTTGTATGAGCCTCCTTTGATCGATGATCAAGGAAGTGATGTTCATCTACCTTCTATTGAATATTTATTGCCAGAATTTCTAGATGAGCTCAAAGAAGATACAATTCTTAACAAGAAGACAAGAGCATCAAAGAGGGGAAGTGTCGACTACCTTCAAGTTGGGCTCGAAGGCACTAAACCAAGAAAGGAAAAATGGATGGAGATTGGAAAGGTGAGGGAGTTGTAACCTCATCTACTTAATAGGTAATCAAGTCTTTTAGGGTCAAAAATCTTCCCAATGGGGAGGAATGATCAGGAGTTCATAAATTTTTCTCAAAATTCAAGTTACAAGAATGGGTTCGAAATGGAAAACAGGTTCAAAACCAGATAAACTAGTAGAGTGAGATCTGAATTGGTGGTTGTCATGGAGTCTTGAACTCTACATATAGAATCGAGGATTTCACAGCCACAGAAATTTTGCAGGTGGAACGGACGACTGTGATCCAGTCAACAGCGAAGACTGACCGAGCGAACGGTGAGAACTGTTGGATCTAGAATAGATAAACGATATAGATTTTAAATCACAACAGGAGAGATTGTGTGCATCGCAATCAGAAATGGTTTTATTTACATGGAAGACATCACAAATTAAATAATATAAGTGGTGATGCGATGATGCGAGAGGAGCCACATGTCGATATACCTCTTAAGCGAATATCGCAGATTTCTATGGTTATGGATAATAATTTTTCACAATAAACTATTTAGTATGTGATGCGATGAGATTGTATATCGTATGCAATAGAAATAATGTATTTGTTGTGGTCTGCGAAGTCAGTAAAGTGGTAGTATTGCGAAATGTTAACATTCGAGATCTGCGATGCACTATATTTGGTTACGTGTTGTGGGACTCGAGAACCCTGTTCTGCGTGTATGTAAATTATTTAAGGCTATGTGTGATCTGTTTTAAACGTAAGAAATGTTGGTTGCTTTGTGTATGTATGTAATGAAACTCCGATATTGTATTCTGTTGTTACTGCTAACTATCAAGCCTCTTAACGGTTGGGGATGCACATGTGGCCACCACCCTAACCATAACTTTTAATTGTGCGACTTTATTGGCGGAGCAGATAAGGGCACACCAAATTTGGCAGTCAGCCCTAATTTAACTCCAGTTAAATGGAGTTCTCCACATTTAGTGGAGTTTTCTTAGGAGATATTGGAAAAAAGAGTAAGAGGCTCAATTTTCGACCATTCTAAGTGAATGAAGAGTAATTATTGACTAATTGGAGCATTCTGAAGCCATTGGTGCATAGAAAAAAATAATTAGAGCAATGTAACTACATGTACTAGAAAAATTTTGAGAATAATGAAATATGGGCAAGCCATTGGGATTTGGACCAGCAGATGTAGCCTAAAAGGGGTGAACTGCTTCATTATGCCTGCTGTGTAAAATTAATGTGGTGACTTATTCCTCTGTTTTACACTGTTGTTTAGTGTTATTTAGGCTTATTTTATGCTTCTAATTCACTAAAGTTCATCTATAATTCATGGAAAAATGCCTTAATCCTTATGCAAACTAATGAACCAATTATGCACATGTTTTTAAAACTAAAAGGCATCTTAGCACAACAAAACTAATATAGTAATTTTAGATCAGCAAGACCGATGGACGCATCATAGATTTTCGTACTATCTATGTCTAGGTTGGCACGTGTCCAACACCTTGATCTGGGATCAAGTATGATGAGGTTTTATCCTCTAAACTGACTTTGGGTCACTAAACTAACTTTGGGTTAGTATGAGACTCTTTTGAGTTCAAGAGGGGTTTTTACCTCTAAGCTGAATTTGGGTCAGCTTTGTGTGATGTCTTTGTGACTCACCTTTTGTTCTGAAATAGAGAACCAGCAAAGCAAGTTACAGCAGGATGACACAGGGTGTTTGGTTTGGTACATGATGGATGGCACTTGTGGACAGATGGAGTTCTCCCTAGTTGAGAGGGAGTGTTAATTTTGGGCAACTAGGTCAAAACTCCATGTTTCAATTCTCATATGATGATGGTCATATTTTTGTTGGATTCCTCTTTCGAAGAGGTGCAAGATTTATCTAAAGATCATCTTGATCGGATGAGAAGAACATTGATTTTGAATTTATTTTCCACATGTGCAAGGTTGTCCAGATTTATCCCACATGCATAAGAGATGTGTCACACACCCTCATTGATGAATATAAATTGGAGAAACTTGGAGGTCATGTTCTCATCATCTCATCACACATTCTCTCATTTTTATTTGATTGGTTTGATAGCCTTTGGAGGTCTTTTTCCCTCACACGTTTGGAGCGAAGCTACTATTTTTTGTGTTGATCTGTTTAGGGCTTTCTATTTTCTATGCTAATCTATTTAGGGCTTTTCTACTGCAGCATTGACCAGTGTTGACCATGGTCAACCCTTGGTTGTTTGACCTCAATATTTTGTAGAAATTATGATTTTAGGAGGTCGTACAGCTGGGCACTAAAATCGAGGAATTCTGGGTTGTTTGACTGAAGCCCTAGTTTGTTTTATTGACTTTTCTGAAGCTGCCTACGTTGAATTTTTTGCGCTACCCCTATTTTGACTTGCATTGACTTGTGATGAGCTGTCTTTAAGGGCTGTGGGTGTGACACATGAAAGTGTTGGCTGACCGAGAAATATTTTGTTGGTAGAAGTATCCTGCTAATTGTCGTAATGCCGCAATATCTCATATCTTTGTTGGACAAAAGGAATTGTAAATCTGATCTATATTTGGCTTGTCTTACAATGACCTATTATTGTGTTCTATCAACATTTTACTTTCAAGTTTATGTGATTTCTATTTTTTATTGGGCCTAAGAAAGATTGAAGTAAAAGTGCATCAAGCATAGAATACCATGGTTATCTAAATTTAACAAATACTATTTTTTATTATTTATATATATATATATATATATATATATTTCTATTTATTTATTTATTTTTGAGTGATTTTTCTAAATTTTTATGATTGATTTTCTTTTAGGTTTTTAATTAATTCTTTATGTGTTTTTTTTTAAGTTTTTTTTTGTGTTATTTTTTACTTATTATTGTTATTTTTATTTTATGTTTTTTATTTTTATTTTTATTTTCTTTTGATTCTCTTATTATTTATCTGTTTTTTCTTTTTTTTTGGATTGTAGCAGCTGTGACAATGATCGATTAGCAAACTAACCACACTATGTGCCAATTTGTTAGTTTATTTTTAGGTTTTCGTTACAATGGATCGAGTTTGTCCCCACTAAATGTTAATTACATGGTTGATTTTTAAGTTTTCATTGCAATGGCTCAAGTGTTCCCCCATTGCATGTCAATTTGATGGTTGATTTTTAATTTTTTGTTGCAATGTGTCTCATTGTCTTAGATTAAGATTTTTAAAGAGCTATACTTTTAGCATTTAAAAAAGATTACTCCTGGTATAATGACTCTTTAATTTACCTATTCGTTTTTAGGAATTTTTTAGTCATGAAATTAGGTTTTAACTCAATAGTTGATTTTTTTTAATTTTAAGGTTTTTTGGATTCATGATATTTTACATTTAATTCCATTGTTGAAAATGTCAAAATTTTAAGGTTTTTCAGAGTCATGATTTTTATCTTTAACGCCATGGTTGAAATTTTTTGAAATTTTTAGGTTTTTTGGAGTCATGATATTTTTATCTTTAATGTTATCGTCGAAAACTATTGGAATTTTAAGGTTTTTCGGAGTCACGATATTTATCGTTAACACTATAGTTGAAAATTGTTGAAATTTTTAGGTTTTTTGGAGTTGTGATATTTTTCTCTTTAACGCTATTGTTAAAAACTATTGGAATTTTAAGGTTTTTCAGAGTCATAAAATTTTATTTTTAATGTCATTACTAAAAAATATTGGAATTTTAAAAACAACAACAAAAAAATGTTGACACAACATCAAATATTTTCAATTTCACGGTGCTTTTTCACATTTATTGTACACAAATTTTAGTTTTTAATGGCATTGTTAATTATTTTTTGGAATTTTGACCAACTTTCTCCCCCCCTCCCCCCCCCCCCCAAAAAAAAAAAAATTGATGTAGCGTTAACACATTTTCAGGTGTTTTTTCATGCTTATTGCACAAAATATTAGTTTTTGATGTCGTTGCTAAAAAAATTTGGAATTTTAACCCGAAGAAAAAAAAAAAAAAAATGTTGATGCAGCATCAACACTCTTCCTTTTTGGGGTTTTTTTATGTTTTTTATGCAAAAATAAGGGGATTTTTGGGCTATAGTTCTCGTTTTAGATATTACAGTTTTTAATAAAGTGATGGATTTTCTCTTCTTGTTCACTGTGAACAAGGTTGGGAAGCAACCACTGTCTATTTTTATGCATTAACTAAATAGATCCGATAGACACATTTGTCATTTTCCCGTTCGCTGTGAGTGAAGTTTGCAGCCAACCATCAGAATGATTTCGCACAACGTGGATGAATTTAGAAAGCCACTGTGGAAGGCCTATGAAATATTTTCTAGGGCATGGAAGGGCCTAGGAAAGTATAATACCATGTAGAAAATCCATTAAATTTTGATCTGCTGATATGAAAAATCTGAAAACAATTTTCTTTTCACATAAACACAAAATTTCTCTACCAAATTGTAGCAGAATAGGAACAAAAATAAAATCACAATTCACATAATCGAACAACAGAAATATTTTGGGGAACCATACTGGGAAAACCCTTGTTTGCTTGAAAATATTATTGAAGAAAAATAATCTACATATTTGATGCAGGAGCATCTAGCTCCGAGGAGACAGGAGATGGTTGACCGTCTCACTTGATGTTTTTATTTGGGGATTTGGGAACAGGTTGCTAAGCCTGTGATTACTTTGTGTTATTGTTTAGTTTAGGGTCAGTTGAATAGTTAGGAACATAGTTTGTTTTTCTGTTAATTAGTTCATAATGATTTTTCTTTTAATGAATAATACATAGGGTAGAATAAGTTTGGTTGACAGTTTAACTGAACGAAACTGAAAAACGGTTTTATAGCTGTAGCTTTAAAAATGGACAGAAAGGTCAGATAGGGGTTCAGTGTGTGGTTCACGAGAGAGTAGAAAATTGAAGAATAGGGAGACTCTGCTACCAAAATTGTAATTTTTCAGAAGTGCTATGTGTTAATACGCATTTCTACTCAGAAACATTTTATTTCTTTTCCTGTTAGAAAAATTGTAGTCACAGAAAGTGTTTTAATACGCATGAATAGAAATTCTACTTTGTAATAAGATTTGGAAAGTGCTGTGTGTGTGAAGAAACGAAATAGTTGTGTCTTTCATACTAAGCGTTAACAGGACACAGGAACGAAAGAAATACAGGAGCAGCCACGGGAGGCACTAAACAATTATGTTCGACCAGACAAATGAAAGAAGCAACCTACAGTAAAATAGGTAAGAATACCCAAACAAATACTGAAGCATTTGAATTCAAGAACCATTAAATAACTATTTATCATATTAGTCGATTTCCAAAAATTGAGTTCAACAGAGTCTGTTACAGTCCAACAGTATAGCAAAATATTACAGAGTACGACAAAGGGCTTGAGACCCTAAAATACATCTTCAGTTACAAACGACAGACAACGTCATAAAACCCTAGGTAGGGTTTGAAACGGGAAAAGCATAGACGCAAACAAACACACAGGAGAGTAAGTCCAAATCGACGGTAAAGCACAACCAGCAGACGTGCACCAACAGCGGTTGGTCACCATACAGAAGCCCAGAAAAGAAACACGACCAGGAAGCATTCAACCACAAGGTTCGGAAGATCAGGCCTACCGGAGGGTTTTGTAGCGCCGGTGAACAATCCCAGGGTTTCGTTCAAGAGAAACCTGCAAAAAGGAGCGGCCATTACATCTGAGACAGAGCTTGGTCCGAAAACGAGTAACATCTGAACCTACAGGAAAATAAAAGGGGGAAGTTAGAGCAGAGTCTTACCGGGTTTTCGAGTTGGAGAGGAGCCGAAACGACAGGGATTCCGTTGAAACAATCACACCTGGCACATGAAGGAGCCGAGGGATTAGGACAGAGAAAACCAGTAGTGGAATTGAAACTGGAAAGAATGAGTTACCTGTTACTCGTTCAGAAGCTGGAGAAACCCTCGTTGTCGGCACTCCGTTGCACCTGCGAATAGATCCAATAACAAAATGATACACCAACAGCACTGGAAGAAGGAACAGAGTAACCATTGCAACCCAACTGGAAATCGACGGAGGTTTCGCGGTTAATAACCGAAACTTACCAAGGAGCAACCACAGCAAACCGACAAGCGAGCACCATTTCGGAACTTAGGAAAAGCACAATAGCCACAGGACTACCAATAGGAACCAAAGACGCGCAGACTGTGAGCTTATTCACAGAGATAACAGAGAGCACCAGAGGTTGAGGAAACCCTCCTCTCTCGAACCCTCGAATGAGAAAAACAACCAAAAGAAAGTCATTGTTTGCATAGGAAGAGCGGTGGCACAAAACTCGGCGTGAAGTAAATGCGTCCGGTTGTGAATCGTTGGCACAATAAACGCAACATTAATACGACACAGGAACCCATAACCCAACATACAGTCCAATTTGACACGGTGGATGACGTGGAAGGCGGTGTCACGTTATCAATTGCAGAAACCATAATCCGGAGAATAATATAAGGTCAACGAAATCACAGTCATCAGAACCATTATTATTGGTGTTATTATTTGAACATTATTAATATTGTCACGTCGTGAACAGAATACCCCATCCGAAGGTTGAGGTCTTCGTCATTTTTGGTATCAGAGCGGGTTTGTACGGAACAGAAAGATGGAGGTTGGCAGAAGAGGAAGAGGTAGAGGGAGAGCAGTCCGAAGAGGGGCAGAGGAGGGGCTGCGAGAAGAGATACGGATCTTGAATCAAAGATTGGCGGCAGTGGAAGCTGGGGGAAGAAGAAACCCAGCAGATGATAGTGATGAAGATGCGGTAGAACCTGAAGACGAGTTCGAAGGGGTGACACCTGAACTCAGGTTGTTGAAATCCGTGTTGCTGTCCAGTCATAAGCCTAAGCATGAGCTTTCCACTTATGACGGCAGTTTGTCAGCAGAGGTGTTATTAGATTGGCTAAGTGAAGTCAATAAATACTTTGAGTTTGAAGAAACCAGTGAAGATAAACAAGTAAAATTCGCTGCCACCAAGCTGAAAGGACATGCGTCCTTATGGTGGGACAGCGTTCAGGCGGAAAGGAAACGGTTGCATAAACAGCCTATCAGGAAGTGGGCCCGCATGGAGGCAAAACTGAAAGAGAAGTTTTTGCCCAAAGACTATCAGATCATGCTGTACAGACAGGTACAGAATTTAAGACAGCGAGGAATGACAGTTAAGGAATATACTGAGGAATTCTATAAGTTAAATTTGAGGGCAAGGTACATGGAGGATACCCCAGAGAAAACAGCTAGGTTTGTGAACGGACTGAGGGGAGAAGTGTTGGACGAAATTGGCATCCTCTCACCCAGAACTTTGGATGAAGCGTATCAGTTCGCTTTGAAAGCAGAGGAAAAAATAAACAGGAAGCAAAATGCCAGAAGAGGAGGTGGATCTGGCCGAGGAAAGGGGAAAGCCTTTGGTAGGGGTAGAGGTACAGGTTCAACTGAAGAGAGCAGCAGTTCTAAATCTGCAGGAACAACAGAAAAGGACAATAGCACCAGAGGAGGACGACCAGCCCAACGAGGGAGAGGAAGTGGTCGGGGCAGAGGAGCTGTCCAGTGCTATCGGTGCCAAAAGTGGGGGCACAAATCGTATGAATGTCCTGAAGGTGAACCAGCAGGTGGGAGAGGAACATACGTTGCTCAATCAGAAGAAACAGAGGCACAACCACAGGAAGTGGAGAATGCACCAGAAACTGGTGAGGCTTTGGTGTTGAATAAAGTGCTGCTAAAACCAGCAAAGGAGGTGGTTGACCCGGATCAACGGAAAACTCTGTTCCGGACAGTTTGCAAATCACAGGGAAAGTGTTGCAAGCTGATTATCGACAGTGGGAGCACCGACAATTTGGTGGCTACGGAAATGGTAGAGAAATTGGGATTAAGGAAACAGAAACATCCCACTCCATACAAAGTGTCATGGCTACAGAAGGGGCATCAATTGTTGGTTGACGAACAATGTGAAGTAGAGTTCCAGATAGGCAGATACAAAGACAAGATTGTCTGCGATGTCATGCCAATGGATGTTTGTCACATACTGTTAGGGAGGCCTTGGCAGTTTGACAGGAAGGTGGTGCATGACGGAAGAACGAACTGTTACAAGTTTGTTAAGGATGGAGTCAGACACACACTTGTACCCATCAAAGAGGAAGATGCAGCAGAAGCTAGTGGGGTAAAAGCACTGCTGATGGGAGGAAAAGAATTTCTGAAAGAAGTTGATCAGAACGATGTGAACTTTGCTGTTGTGCGGAGACCAAGGACAGTGGTACTGCACACCAAAATCTCAGATTTGCCCGAGGAAATCCAGGAAGTGTTGCAGGAATTTGGAGACATCATAGTGGATGATCTTCCGGATGAACTGCCCCCTAAGAGAGGTATCAGTCACTGTATCGACTTTATACCAGGAGCTAGTTTACCGAATAAGGCAGCCTATCGCATGAGTCCCAAGGACCATGAGGAAATCAGAAAACAGGTGCAGGAATTACTAGATAAAGGGCTGATTAGAGAAAGCATGAGCCCCTGTGCAGTCCCAACAGTTTTAGCTCCAAAGAAGGGAGGCGAATGGCGGATGTGTACAGACTCAAGGGCCATAAATAAAATTACTATTCGGTACAGGTTTCCATTACCCAGAATGGATGATATGATGGACTGTTTGAGCGGGGCAGCTTATTTTTCAAAAATTGATTTGAAGAGTGGATATCACCAGATTCGAATTCGGGAGGGAGACGAGTGGAAAACAGCTTTCAAGACAAATGAAGGGCTGTACGAATGGCTGGTAATGCCATTTGGGCTAAGTAATGCTCCCAGTACTTTTATGCGCCTAATGAATGAAGTGCTGAAGGAATTCATTGGGAAGTTTGTAATTGTTTATTTAGATGATATACTGATTTTCAGCAAAACCAGAGAAGAACATTTCAGACATGTTCGAAGTGTGATGAGGAAGTTGCAGCAGAACAAGCTGCTAATTAATCTGAAGAAATGTACTTTCTTTCAGAAGGAGTTGATATATTTGGGGTTTGTAATAGCAGAAAATGAGCTGAAGATGGATCCAGAAAAGATAGCAGCTATAGTTAACTGGCCATCCCCGAAGAGTTTATTTGAAGTCCGAAGTTTTCACGGACTAGCAAGTTTTTATAGGAAATTTATCAAGAATTTCAGTGGGATTTGTGCACCCATGTTGGATACGATTAAAAAAATAAACCAACCGTTTCGCTGGACAGAAGCAGCAGAGAAGAGCTTTCAGACTTTAAAAGGAAAGATCACTGAAAGGCCGGTATTAAGGCTGCCTGATTTCAACAAACTTTTTCAAGTTCGTTGCGATGCCAGTGGTACAGCCATCGGGGCAGTACTCAGTCAGGAGGATAGACCAGTTGCATATTTCAGCGAAAAACTGAATGAAAGCAGACAGAAGTATTCGACTTATGACAAGGAATTCTACGCGGTTGTCCAAGCATTGAAGCATTGGAGGCATTACCTTTTGGGTAATGAGTTCGTTCTGTTTTCAGATAATTCCACGTTACAGTACATCATGCAACAGCATAAACTGAACCAGAAACATGCAGAATGGGTTGAGTATCTGCAAAGTTTTACTTTTGTGTTGAAACACATCAGTGGGCAAGCCAACAAGGTGGCTGATGCTTTGAGTAGGAGGAGTTTGCTGTTACAGGAAAGTACAATGCAGGTGTTAGGCTTTGAACACCTGAGGGATCTGTATCAGACAGATGTCGATTTTAGGGAAGCCCATGAGGCATGCCAGAACCCTATGTTAAGAAACAGTAGTCCTTGGTTGGACTATAATTTACAGGAGGGATTATTGTTCAAAGGAGGACAGTTGTGCATTCCCGACTGTTCAATGCGGGAAAACATTATTCGGGAGAAGCATAGTGGGGGTCTAGCCGGACATTTTGGCATAGACAAAACTGTTTCACAGGTTGAACACTTTTATTTTTGGCCAAGGTTGCGACGAGATGTACAGAGATATGTGAGCAGATGTAAAACGTGCCAATTAGCGAAGGGTCACAGTCAAAATGCAGGGCTTTATATGCCACTACCCATTCCAAGCAGACCATGGGATTCAGTTAGCCTGGACTTTGTCTTGGGTTTGCCCAAGACACAGAGAGGTTTCGATTCAGTAATGGTGGTGGTGGATCGTTTTTCGAAGATGGCACATTTCATACCTTGCAGGAAGACCAGTGACGCTACTTACATAGCACACCTGTTTTTCACGGAGATCGTCAGACTACATGGGTTACCCAGGTCCATCGTTTCCGACAGGGATGTAAAATTCACCGGGCATTTTTGGCGGACCCTGTGGAAAAAGTTAAATACTCAGTTACAGTTCAGCTCTGCTTACCACCCTCGGACTGATGGGCAGACTGAAGTGGTGAACAGAAGTCTGGGAAATCTGCTACGAAGTCTTATAGGAGAAAATTCACGGATGTGGGACCGTGTGCTTGCTCAGGCAGAGTTTGCATACAACGATTCGCCGAATCGCAGTACAGGTTACAGTCCTTTCCAAATCTTGTATGGTATGCATCCTCGCGGAGTGCATGAACTGCGAGACTTGGGAAAACTTGAAAAACGAAGTGCCGACGGGGAAGACTTTGCCCAGGCAATGAGCGACTTACAGGAGCAAGTGAAATTGAAGTTGCAGGACAGCAGTCAGAGATACAAGCAGAGGGCAGATTCAAAAAGGCGGGAAGTCCAGTTTAATGTGGGGGACGAAGTCCTTGCCCACTTACGTAAAGAACGGTTTCCGAAACGGGAATATAACAAGTTGAAATTCAAGAAAATCGGCCCTTGCAAGATTGTTCGAAAGTTTTCTGCAAACGCATATGAGTTGCAGTTACCACCAGGGATAGGAATTTCACCAATCTTTAACGTGGCAGATTTATTCCCTTATGTTGCTGATACTGAAGATAACGCAACAGGGAAGCCAACGCGGGACACCAAGTCTGAGGAGGATTCTTGGATGAGACAGATGCCGGTGGCACAGCCCCCTGAGATCGAGTATATTCTCGACACACAGGTAGTTAGACGCACGCGCAGGAAGGAATATCTGCAATACTTAGTCAAGTGGAAGAACCGTCCAATTGAGGACAGTTCGTGGCTCGACGCGACGCAGATACAAAAGGCGGGCTACACAGTCGATGATCTCATGGAGCGGAGCCATGACTTTTTTGCCACCCCGGGAGCCTGATGCAGGAGCATCCAGCTCCGAGGAGACAGGAGATGGTTGACCGTCTCACTTGATGTTTTTATTTGGGGATTTGGGAACAGGTTGCTAAGCCTGTGATTACTTTGTGTTATTGTTTAGTTTAGGGTCAGTTGAATAGTTAGGAACATAGTTTGTTTTTCTGTTAATTAGTTCATAATGATTTTTCTTTTAATGAATAATACATAGGGTAGAATAAGTTCGGTTGACAGTTTAACTGAACGAAACTGAAAAACGGTTTTATAGCTGTAGCTTTAAAAATGGACAGAAAGGTCAGATAGGGGTTCGGTGTGTGGTTCACGAGAGAGTAGAAAATTGAAGAATAGGGAGACTCTGCTACCAAAATTGTAATTTGTCAGAAGTGCTATGTGTTAATACGCATTTCTACTCAGAAACATTTTATTTCTTTTCCTGTTAGAAAAATTGTAGTCACAGAAAGTGTTTTAATACGCATGAATAGAAATTCTACTTTGAAATAAGATTTGGAAAGTGCTGTGTGTGTGAAGAAACGAAATAGCTGTGTCTTTCATACTAAGCGTTAACAGGACACAGAAACGAAAGAAATACAGGAGCAGCCACGGGAGGCACTAAACAATTATGTTCGACCAGACAAATGAAAGAAGCAACCTACAGTAAAATAGGTAAGAATACCCAAACAAATACTGAAGCATTTGAATTCAAGAACCATTAAATAACTATTTATCATATTAGTCGATTTCCAAAAATTGAGTTCAACAGAGTCTGTTACAGTCCAACAGTATAGCAAAATATTACAGAGTACGACAAAGGGCTTGAGACCCTAAAATACATCTTCAGTTACAAACGACAGACAACGTCATAAAACCCTAGGCAGGGTTTGAAACGGGAAAAGCATAGACGCAAACAAACACACAGGAGAGTAAGTCCAAATCGACGGTAAAGCACAACCAGCAGACGTGCACCAACAGCGGTTGGTCACCATACAGAAGCCCAGAAAAGAAACACGACCAGGAAGCATTCAACCACAAGGTTCGGAAGATCAGGCCTACCGGAGGGTTTTGTAGCGCCGGTGAACAATCCCAGGGTTTCGTTCAAGAGAAACCTGCAAAAAGGAGCGGCCATTACATCTGAGACAGAGCTTGGTCCGAAAACGAGTAACATCTGAACCTACAGGAAAATAAAAGGGGGAAGTTAGAGCAGAGTCTTACCGGGTTTTCGAGTTGGGGAGGAGCCGAAACGACAGGGATTCCGTTGAAACAATCACACCTGGCACACGAAGGAGCCGAGGGATTAGGACAGAGAAAACCAGTAGTGGAATTGAAACTGGAAAGAATGAGTTACCTGTTACTCGTTCAGAAGCTGGAGAAACCCTCGTTGTCGGCACTCCGTTGCACCTGCGAATAGATCCAATAACAAAATGATACACCAACAGCACTGGAAGAAGGAACAGAGTAACCATTGCAACCCAACTGGAAATCGACGGAGGTTTCGCCGGTTAATAACCAAAGCTTGCAGGGAACAACCACGACAAGCCAGACAGCGACACCATTCGGAACTTAGGAAAAGCACGGTAGCCACGGGACTACCAATGGGAACCAAAAGACGCGCAGTGTGAGCTTATTCACAGAGATAACAGAGAGCACCAGAGGTTGAGGAAACCCTCCTCTCTCGAACCCTCGAATGAGAAAAACAACCAAAAGAAAGTCATTGTTTGCATAGGAAGAGCGGTGGCACAAAACTCGGCGTGAAGTAAATGCGTCTGGTTGTGAATCGTTGGCACAATAAACGCAACATTAATACGACACAGGAACCCATAACCCAACATACAGTCCAATTTGACACGGTGGATGACGTGGAAGGCGGTGTCACGTTATCAATTGCAGAAACCATAATCCGGAGAATAATATAAGGTCAACGAAATCACAGTCATCAGAACCATTATTATTGGTGTTATTATTTGAACATTATTAATATTGTCACGTCGTGAACAGAATACCCCATCCGAAGGTTGAGGTCTTCGTCAATATTTCTTACAAATAACCCTGCTTCAATAGATATTACAAACTAATCTCTCTGTAGAAATTATACAAACAATATGTATATCATGGATTCAATCTGATCTAACAATGTACTAAATCTAGATACTGAATCACTTCTACAAATCAATTGGAGAAATTAAACACAATCGCCAATCACATGAAGCAAAGAAAGAATAAATCAAACCACGACACAGATAATTTCCTAGGGAAAGCTTGCTGCTCAAAACCTGTCTATCTTCTATTGTATATTAACCATGGAATCATGAAACAATTACAATGCACTCTTCTCACAAGAGTCTTCCGCACTCTGCTAACTGTCTCACATTGTCCTGGACAAAACTAACCAATGCTTAGCCAATTCTCAGCCTCTAAAAAACCTGCCTGCCTTGCGCAATTCCTGATGAATGCAATCCATATTGTTTACGAATTTTGGCCTTCCTAAACTGTGCAAGGATCATGGGCCTTCCTAAACTGTGCAAGGATCATGGGCACTCCAACGGATGTCTGGTTGCATGCAAGCAACCTACTAATCACACAAATAGTAGTTAACATCCCTTTCACCTTTGTCTCAACTGGGTATCCACTGGAACTGACATGCATGCAGCTAATAATAGTAAATCATCAGTTGCATGGTAGATCGCTGATTGTGAATTAAATAATATTTAATTCACTTGATCTCTCACTAGTGCAACAAACAGTTACAACTAGTTCAAATGACTCTAACTCACCTAACTGATTTAACTGATTACACATGCATTAAACTAATGCACCAACTGTAATTCGAACTCCATAACTAATAGAATTATTCTGCATGCCTCACCAACCACCCTCAACTCGAAATACATGAGCTAATTGAGTTTATCCCACTCAATTAACTATTACAAGTGATCATGAGATAAGATTACATTTTATTGTCCATTTTAATTAAGGAAAAATTAAAACAGACACTGCACCAAATTTAGCCCACACTAGTGTAGGTGCCGCTTGGACCTATTGGTCCCACACTAGTGTAGGTGCTGCAATTTCTTGTTGGACTTCAACACTCCCTCTTCAACATTATCTTCTTCTTTTTGTACCAATAAACTGTTGTAAATCCTATGTTGAAGATCCCTCCTCATGTGCTCTTTCTGTTTGATGGACTGCATGCCCAATCTGCATTCGTGAAGCCTTGAAGCTTCGCTCCCTCTGTTTGTTTGTACCATAATCCATACTTTGTAGTGCTCCTGAGATATCTCAATATATGCTTCCCTACCTTACAAAAGAGCTTGGTTGGCTTAACCATAGCTTGATTCAGCTGGTTAACTGCGTAGAAAATGTCTAGTCTGATGTTCACCAAGTACATCAGTGAACCTACTAGCTGCCTGTAGACAGGAGCATCCACTACTTCTCCAAAAGTAGCATCCTCTTTGCTCCAATTTACTGGAAGAGGAGTGTCCATGGGTTTACAGCTCTGCATGTGAAACTTACCTAGTATCTCTTTGGCATACTTGCCTTGAGAAACAAAAATTTCACCATCCCGCTGCCATATTCCAAACCAAGGAAATAATGAAGGAGTCCCATGTCCTTCATTTCAAACTCCCTTGCAAGATTCTCCTTGCATGAGTGTATCAGCTGCTCATCACCTGTCAAAATTAGATCATCAACATAAAGTACGATAATCAAGATCTTACCATCAACCACAATCTGGTACAAGTTTGCATTTGCTTCACTTTTTGTGAAGCCCAACCTAGTGAAATAGCTATCAATATGAGTGTACCAAGCACGAGGTGCTTGCTTCAGCCCATACAGTGCTCTCTTGAGTCAACACACATGTGACTCACTGTCAAAAATCTAGAAACCTTCTAGCTGCTCTATGTACACTTATTCCTCAATAAATCCATTGAGAAACACAATTTTCACATCCATCTGATGAATGTACCACCCCATCTGCACTGAGAGTGCAAGGATAGATCTAATGGAAGTTTGCCTCGCGACTGGTGCGAAAGCCTCATCATAGTTGATCCCCTCAACTTGTGAGAATCCCCGGGCCACAAATATGGCCTTTTAATTCTCCACACTCCCATCATCAGCTTGTTTTACCTTGTAGATCCATCTAGATCCAACCACTAATTTTCCGACCGGTCTTGGGACAATCTCCTATGCACTGTTCTTGATGATGGATTCATACTCCTCTACCATTGCATCAACCCAAATTGGTTGTTGCACTGCTTCCTAAAAGGAAGATAGTTATGTCACAATACACTTGCTCATAAGAGCCATGTATCTAGTAAACATGTCTGGAGACTGTCTCTGTCTGCACAGTGAAGTAGGAGCTCCTACATTCTCTGCTGCATCAAGTCTCAATCTATCATCTTCCGTGGTGTGCCTATGGCTCTGCATGGGTGTTTTCTACCACTCCATGATCCTCTACATGTGGTTGCTCCACATCTTGAGGTTCACTCTTTGGAACCAAGAGTTTCTTCTCTACATGCAAATCCTACTCCCTCTCAAGGGACAATCGCATGGATTTCTCCTCATCAAATTTTATATCCCATCGCACGATAATAATTTTGATGTTTGGAAAATACACCCGATAGTTGTGGGGAGTTTTAGTGCACCCCAAAAATATCTCAATCTCAACTGTTGGTTCCAGATTCTTCCTGGCATCTTTGGTCACATGCACATAAATAGATGAGCCAAAAATCTTAAAATGTGAAACATCATGTTTCTTACCAGTAAATTCTTCTTCTGGTGTACTCATGCCAAGTATCTGATGAGAACAACGATTTGCACAAATACCATTGTGTTTCATGCCTCCGCCCACATATGCAATGGTAGGCCCTGATCATGCAACATCGCTCGTGTTGCACCCAAAATTGTTTTGTTCTTTCTTGCTGCGACCCCATTCTGTTGTGGGTTATGAGGTGCAATCAGTTCTCTCTGAATTCCTTCTTTGCAACAGAATTTCTTGAATTTATTGGAGATGTACTCACCATTATTGTCGCTACTAAGAGCCTTCACATGCTTCCCCGTGTCTTTCTCCACAAGTGCTTTGAACTCAAGAAACTTTGAGAACTTCTGATCTTTCTTATGCATGAAGTAGATCCAGCACTTTAGAGAAAATTCATCAACAAATATCACATAGTACTTATGCTTTGTTGTCGAAGCAGTAGTGAATGATCCACACATGTCTAAGTGAACTCTCTCCAGGATTTCTGAAGCTCGGTTCTGCTTCTCATGAAAAGTGGCCTTTGCATACTTCCCCATAGTACATCCCTTGCATGTGTCTGATTGTGTGAGTGTACCCTTGGGAAGACCCGTATAAATCTGTTGCATGACCTTCAAGGATCCGTGGTGAAGATGGCCCAATCTCCTATGGCATAACTCACCCTCATCTCGGCTCACCACTTTTTTTGCCTTACCCATCAATGCTGTGCAACGATCTACATATTTTAATTGAAAGGGTTTACCTGACTGTCTCTAGAAGGTAATGGTACCAATCCCGATAGCACTTTACCACCCGTCATCACCCATTTCAATATGCATCTACATATCCTTCTTCTCCAAGCTACTGAAAAGTTATTTTTCTCCCTTCATGTGAAAGGATACACCACTATCCAAATACCACACCGATCCCATTTCACTTGACACCATGCATGCAATGAGCGAGAAGTCAAGCTCAAATTGCGAGGCCAAAGCCTCACTAGTTGCAGATCCTGAAGCCTTCTTGTTCTTCTTTTTTTGTGGACAGTTAGTGGCATAATTTCCATGCTCGTGACAGTGAAAACACTTCACTCTGGACATGTCGCACTTCTTACCATCTTTACCAGACTCATATTTGGAATGGAATTTCTTTCCTTTCCCCTTCTTCACCTTGGCAGCCAAAGCACAATATTCTTCATCTTCATTCTTAGATGAAGATACATCTCTGGTATTCCAATTGAATTCTTCTTGCACCAAATCCGACCAAATTCGTTCCCAATCTGGCAGCTTTTCCCTTCCATTGACAGAGTCATGATAACTATGCCAACCCTTGGGAAGTCCTAAAAGATCTAGGCTCACCAAATCATCGTCAACGACAGTAATTCCGACGCTCCCAAGCTCATCCTAACATTGGAAAAACATTGTTAGATATTTCGGCATGGTTTCACCTTTCTCCATTTTTATCTTCCTCAGTTTATCCTTTAGTGCCAATTTTATATGATCACTCTTGCTCTGAAATATATATGTGAAAGTTTTCCACATTGCATATGGTGTTGTTTTTCCATGGAGACTTGAGACAATGTGTTCTTGTAATACCTCCAGTAATATCTTCCTCGCCTTTGCAAATTTCTTTTTTCAAGCATCAATATTTGTAGCATCTGTTACAACGGGTTTGGGAACATCATTGTCAATGAATTATTTCAACCCATTTTCCTCCAGTGCTACCTCCATCTTGTCTTTCCAAGCAATATAGTTAGAGCTTCCCTCAAATGCATACTCCAATCTCAAGCCATTGAAAGCGATTTCGATCCTGAATCACCTATAGCACCAAGAATGTCTTCTGAAAATTCGAATTATATTCAGTCACAAACTCATCTTCTCCTCCACTATAGTGATTTCCTGTGCTCTGATACCATGTGTAAATTATACAAACAATATGTATATCATGGATTCAATCAGGTCTAACAATGTACCAAAGCTAGATATTGAATCGATTCTACAAATCAATTGCGGAAATTAAACACAATCACCAATCACATGAAGCAAAGAAAGAATCAAATCAAACCACAACACAGATAATTTCCTGGGGAAAGCTTGCTGCTCAAAACCCCTCTATCTTCTATTGTATATTAACCATGGAATCATGAAACAATTACAATGCACTCTTCTCACAAGAGTCTCATGCACTCTGCTAATTATCTCATAATGTCCTGGACAAAACTGACCAACACTTAGCCAATTCTCAGCCTCTAAACAATTTTCCTGCCTTGTGCAATTCCTAATCAATTAAACCCTTTTAGGAATTTTTTCCTTCCTGAACTGTGCAAGGATCATGGGCACTCCAATGGATGTTTGGTTGCATGCAAACAACCTACTAATCACACAACTGATAGTTAACCTCCCTTTCACCTCTGTCTCAACTGGGTCTCCACTGGAACTGACATGCAGGTATATAATAATAGTAAATCATCAGTTGCATGGTAGATCACTGATTGTGAATTAAATAATATTTAATTCACTTGATCTCTCACTAGTGCAAAAAACAGTTACAACTAGTTCAACTGACTCTAACTCACCTTACTAAGTTAACTGATTACACATGCATTAAACTAATGCACCAACTGCAATTCGAACTCCATAACTAATAGAATTACTCGGCATGCCTCACCAACCACCCTCAACTTGAAATACATGAGCTAACTGAGTTTATCACACTCAGTTAACTATTACAAGTGATTATGAGATAAGATTACATTTTATTGTCCATTTTAATTAAGGGAAAATTAAAATAGACACTGCACCAAATTTAGCCCACACTAGTGTAGGTGTTTCTTGGACCTATTGGTCCCACACTAGTGTAGGTGCTGCTTGAACCTATTGGTCCCACATTAGTGTAGGTGATACAATTTCTTGATGGACTTCAACACTCTCAACCTTGAACTAGGCTTGAAAAACTCTGCAATAATTTTTATTTGATTCCCTTAACCAACCCACACTAAGGCCTGAAATCATTGCACATTCCTTAGGAAATATGCCCTTATTTCCTAGCACATTCGACCTCCTAAAAAATAGGAATTTCCTCCTTATTTTGTGCACACTTCCCAAGGGAAATTCTCCTCCAATAATTTTTCCAAGGAAACCTTCTTGGCTTGTTCCTCTCACAAGCTCACAAACTCATGCTCAATAATGAATGCACGGTGTGCCTTCAATCTCCTTATAACCACTTCAAATTGGCTATTGTTAGTAATTTATATGTTTGGAAACTTAAACTAGTTTTCTATTAGTTAAATTAGTTAACACAACTTGTTAACTATTTCCTCATAAATTTTAGAAGGCTAACTCCACAAATTCTTTTAGTTCCCAAAATAACTCACACTAGAAGACAATTAACTTGGACTTCCAAAATCTTGCACTAGTCAAACTGCTTCTTGAACTTGTCCACATCATTGGAACTCATACATGACTAAGGAGAACACAAATTTAATTCCTTGAATTAAGGCACAAATCAAGGGATCCATTCCTTCGCTACTTTTCAACATTCGATGATCCAAGTGTTGTCTAAATCAGGTAACCCTTTCAATTTTAAAATATACAATTTTTTTTTTTAATCTTGTGGCAGTAGCTTTGTTGTATACTACTTTCTCGACACGTTCTTTTATTTTGTGCAGTAGTTATATGTTCCATTATCCAAGCGCTTATTCCTTAGTGATTTCGTTTACCTTTGCATGATAGGAATATATATTTGCAACATTAGAGATAGGATTAATGTTAAATTCCCCGAGACTTATTCACTTTAAACCATGACTTATTCACCTTCTTGGTGCACCTTTTCTCTCCGATGCAAATATTATTTTAGCTTGTATACCTAATTTGTGTTATGTGATTTCCATCTACCCCCCTATGAAATATCATGCATACGCATTACAAAACATTTGGCTTATTGACTAACTCATTCACCCTTGGGTAGTTTAATTAGATTTATTACTCCATGTGGATTTTCTCCATAAACAACTTGAAAAGGAGACTTACCTGTAGACTTGCTAAAACTTGAATTGAAAAAAATTCACCATGTGTTAAAACTAAGTCCCATTGCCTTGGATTTTCTCCTACCAAGCTCCGAAGTAGATTCCAAAATCTTAAGTTCACTACTTTTTTTCCATTAGTTTGAGGATGATAGGCTGAACTGTATAGTAAACTATGGGTGACCTTTTGCCACAACACCCTCCAAAGACGACCTAGAAAATTTTAATCTAAACAACTAGTGATGGACTTGAGCAGTCCATGTAGGTGCACTATCTCACACGAAGAATAATTCAGCCACCTTTCTTGCATCATTTGTGATCTGAAAGGACTATATTACTTTGTTGTGCTAAGTGTCTTTTCTTTTATAAAACATGTACAAATTTGTCTCCATTTGTTTTCTTAAGGAATGAGTAATTTAACCATGCAACATAGATGAATTTGTGAGTTTTAAGCATGTAAATAAGCCTAAATAACACTGAACATTAGTGTATAACAGAGAAAAAACATCACACATAATATTTACACAGCAGGCATGATGAAGCAGTTCACCCCTCCTAGGCTACATCTACTGGTCCATCTCCGAATGGCATGTCCCTCTTTTTCATTATGCTCAAAATTCCAAATACATATGTTTACAAGCCTCCAATGGTTGTTTTCTTTGCACCAATGGCTCCAGAATGCTCAAAATATTCTAGGTAGATGCTTATTTCACCCAAATTGATTGAAAATTGACCTCCCTAGCCATTTTCCCAATGACAGCTACAAATGCTCCACTAAATGTGGAGAACTGTAGTTAAAATAGCAAAATCCACTTAATTTAAATGGTGTGTTAAATCTCCGCCATGTTAACTGTTTACATTAAAGCTAAATGTTTAAGGGGCGAGGTGGCCACATGCCGACCCCCCTAAAACCCCGCGGTCATGGTTTAAAAACACCACAACAAACATAGTGGCATGGAACTGTAATAGGTAGAGTTCACAAAACTGTTGGCATGACTGTCAAACAGTGTGCATGTGAAATACTTTGGAGCTGCCAGATGTTACGGTTCCGAAACCGTCCATTAACAAAATATGTGAACTGCACATGTGATAGGCTTTGGAATTGTCGGAGTAACAATTTTTTGGAACCATTGGAGGTTATCAACAAATGTCACGTCACCCGCGCATGTCACATGTGATAACCTTGTTGGCAGCCACCGAAGGGTTACAGTTATGGAACCGTCAGGAATTGCAATTTTATGTCATTGTTTTGTTAATACATGTGACAATTCATTGTAGCCATCGGAGTCATGTTCTTCGGAACTATCGAATGGTGTAATGCCACGGTTATAACCCATATACCATGTGACCAACAAAACGAGGCTGCCGGTGGGTTGGGACCACTGGCGCAACCCCCCTCCCCCCACTCCCCTCGAGCCCCCAACATTCAAACCATTACAATATGAATTTATTCGTTGAACTAATAGCGTAAGAAATAATGAATAGTGGAGTTGGTCGAAGGTTATGCGAGCATGTCGGAGGTCATGGGGTCGAACCTCTAGGGCCCAATCATAATTTTGATCCGCCGTATAGGGGACATGTGGCAGCCTCTGGGTTGGCCACATGTCACCCATCTAATGGCTCACAAATCAAATCGTACAACCAAATCAACGAATCACATAATTCCACTTCGCATTCACTGGTTGGCTTGGAAAAATGAAATATTCTCAAGAATATTCCACCTTTTGTTGACTGTACCTACATGTTGACTAGGCATACTAGTCACCCCTGTCACAAAATTTTTGTTGTTTGGTAAATGGATCTGAATGCGATATCTCCCTCATACGACATCAATTTTTTGAACCGTTCACGGCGCCGGAATCAGAATGACGAGATCTACCCGGTCTCTTAGGTTCGGTACAATTTTGAGCACTTTCAATTTTGAGCAAAATTCATGATCTCTTGATTACACCTCCCCATTGGGAAGATTTTGGACCCCAAAATCTCTTTGGATTACTGAACATGAATATGAGGAGTCTGTGTCCTCACCTTTCTAGTATTTATCCACTGAAATTTTCCTAATTTCATTAATTGGAGCTTTTCATGAAAACACAATTTTTTTCCTTGATTTCGTTGACCATCTATTGTTGTCTTTGACACCGTCATGCTGCACATTTTCTGAATTTGCAGAACAACAATATAATTTTGCATTAAACATCTTGTTTCTACATTGGTCAATAATCATAGGAAACTTGGAATCTTTCTCACCTTGCACTCTTTCCTTATGACAATTTTTAGTTGCTTTTGTCTTGAACTTGTGTTGACTCTTGACCAAGTTTCTTCACCATTGTAATGTGCCTTTTGGAAACCAGTAATGAAAATTTGTGAAACCTGTGCCTTCTTTTCCAAGCTTCTTTGTCCTCTCTTTGACCTTTGAAACTTCTTGCACTGACACCTTGTTTTCAACACCGTTCAACACCAATGTCGACTGTTGCAACTGCTTGTCATCTTCTTTCAATGACAACCTGTTTTAAATCTGAAACAACTCATTACATATATCAACATTTGTTTGAAAAGTATGATGTAAAACATCTCTTTGTTTTATCATCATCAATGTCAAGTTTTGGCTTGCATTAACTAGCCTCTTCATTTTCCCTGCATTAGCTAAAGAAGTGTCTAGTTTCTTAAGATGAGCTCTCACAATATACTCCTTGCCATATTTGAATAAATGGTATTTTTTCTCATGGTGACGGAAGATTACTTCCCTATCATACAAGTAAGGATTGTCCAAATCCATGTCTGTTATGTCAAGCGAAACCACATCTAATTCAATTGTGTCAATGAAATGTGCAGTTGTTGCAAACCGCAATATGCACTTCTTTGAAACCTGTAAATTTGCATCCTTACAAATCCAACCAAGTGGATATGGTTTTGGATGTGGAATGGTCTCAAGATTAAGTTTATTGACCATGTGTTTAGAGATTAAATTTTCTTGTGACCCACTGTCAAACAATGTGTCAATCATGGTATGTTTGGATATGACCCTCACATGAAAAAGTTCGATTCTCTCTTCTTCATTGGAGTTTGTATGTGACAGTTTGATGTACTAGAACTGAGTTTAGTTTCAATCTCTTTCCCCTTCATGTTCTTTAGTCCCATGACTATAATTTTGGTTTCATCTTCTGAATCTGACCCTAAGTCTTGTTCAACTATAGCAATAGTTTTGTCTTTCTCTTTGGCTTTTAAGCTATTTGATTTTAATTTTGAATGAAGTTTCCAACAATGGTCTTCATCATGGCTATTTTTTGAATAGTTTTTGCAAAATAATCTCCCTTCTCTTTCCTGATATTTGCATTCCTTTTTTTCTTCCCTTTACCTTTAAACTCATTTTCCTCATTCTCATCTATATTTTATTTTCCCCTTGCCTCCAAGTGTGTGGCTTGTACACAAACTTCATCTAGAGTTGTAGGTTAGACTTGTAGGATAGTATGTCTTAGGTAGATATGTAAGCCTCCTATTTTCTTGAGAAAAGTATATTGGCTCTGCAGAGATATCCCTAATAAAAGAGCTCTTCTCCTAAATTCTTGGGTGTAAAGTTGTACATTTTTTCCTTTCAATTGTTTAAAATTTTTCCAGTCCATTATGGCTTTCTGCATGTGAGCTAATGGATAAAGCTATTGTTTTATTGCAGTAATGAAATCAGTTGATGATAGGATAATCTTACCATGCTTCTTAATCTTCTCCTTTGTCTTGGCTTCCCACCAAACAAGTGTTGCACCTTCCATTCTCAATGAAGCTAGTTGGATTTTGGTATCATCATCATGAAAGTTTTGGATTCCCAAATAAATCTTCAATTGCCTAATCCAATTATCAAGATTTTATGCATTTGACTTCACCATTAAACATTGGAAATTCAAACTTAACATCAAGTTTTGGAAAAGGACTTTTACCAGTGTTCTTTGACTTGTGTGGCTGATGTACTGAAGATGAAGTAGAGGATGATGAGGATGAAGATGAGCGTGATGATGGTGACTTTCCACTGTCTCCATTTACTCGATTTCCCTTCTTTGATTTATCTTCATCATTTTGACCTCCTGATGATCCCTGTCCGTCCTTGTGAAGTTTGGATATTTCTTCTTCTAGTTTCTCATTCCTTTCTTGATAAAAGACTCTAACCATCTCAATCAAGTCAAGAAATTCTTTTCTGTACAATCTTTCTTCTTTTTTGGGATCCATCCCTTCATGGATTTCTTATTCCTCTGTAGGCATGCTAGTGTTGCTTCTGCTTCTTTTGGAGGTGAACTAGGTGGTAGAGAATGTGGCAATCTTTCCCTCCTTTTTTGTGGCTCACTTTGAGAACCCCTTTCTTCCTCCAATTTGACTTCTCCTCTCTTAAGCTTGAGCCTAGTAAGTATGTGAAAACTTGCAAACAGTTAAAAAATCTTTGCACAAAAAAACACCAGAGAATAAACTCTAGCTCTGATACCAAACTAATCTGAAAGGATTTTATTAGTTTGTTGTGTTGAGTGTCTTTTCAGTTATAAAACATGTACAAATTTGTCTCCATTTTTTTGCTTAAGGAATGAGTAATTTAACCATGCAACATAGATGAATTTGTGAGCTTTAAGCATGTAAATAAGCCTAAATAACACTGAAAAATAGTCTATAACAGAGAAATAACATCGCACATAAGATTTACATAGTAGGCATGATGAAGCAATTCACCCCTCTTAGGCTACATCTCTTGGTCCAGCTCCCAATGGCATGTCCCTCTTTGTCATTATGCTCAAAATTGTAAATACATATGTTTACAAGCCTCCAATGACTGTTTTCTCTGCACCAATGGCTCCAGAATGCTCAAATTAGTCTAGATAGGCTATTTTTTCACCAAAATTGGTCGAAAATTGACCTCCCTAGCGATTTTCCCAATGACAACTACAAATGCTCCGCTAAATGTTGAGAAATGCAGTTTAATTGCAATTAAAATAGCAACATTTTCTTAATTTCAATGGCGCGCTAAACCTCCTCCATGTTAATCGTTTACATTAAAGCTAAATGTTTAAGGGGCGGGGTGGCCATATGCCGACCCCCCTAAAACCCCGTGGTCATGGTTTAAAAACTCCGCAACAAACATAGTGGCGCGGAATTGTAATGGGCAGAGTTTCTGGAACTGCCGGCATGACTGTCGGATGGTGCGCATGTGACATAATTTGGAGCTGCCAGATGTTACAGTTCTGAAACTGTTCGTTAACAAAAGATGCAAACCGCACATGTGATAGGCTTTAGAACCGCCGGAGTAACAGTTTTTTGGAACCGTCGGAGGTTAGCAACAAATGTCACGTTACCCGTGCATGTCACATGTGATAACCTTGTTGACAGCTGCCGGATGGTTACGGTTATGGAACTATCGGGAATTGCAATTTTATGTCGTGGTTTTGTTAATACATGTGACAAGTCGTTGTAGCCGCTAGAGTCACATTCTTCGGAACTGTCAGATGGTGTAATTCCACGGTTATAACCCATATACCATGTGACCAACAAAACGGGGTTGCCCTCCCCCGCACCCCCCGCCAACATTCAAAACATTACAATATAAATATATTCGGTGAACAAATAGGGTAAGAAAAAATGAATAACGGAGTTGGCCAAAGGTTATGCGGGTGTGCTAGAGGTCACGGGGTCAAACAACCCGGACCCAACCATAATTTTGATCCGATGTACAGGGGACACGTGGCAGCGTCTGGGCTGGCCACGTGTCACCCATCCAATGGCCCACAAATCAACTCGCACAACCAAATCAACGAATCACATAACACCACTTGGAATTCACTAGTTGGCTTGGAAAAATATAATATTCTCAGGAATATTCCACCATTTGCTGACTGTACCTGCATGTTCACTGGGCATCCTAGTCACCCCTGTCACAAAATTTTAGTTGTTTGGGAAATCAATCAGAACGTGATATCTCCCTCATATGACATCAATTTTTTGAACCAATCATGGTGCCGAAATCAGAATGACAAGATATACTCAATCGATTAGGTTCGATATAGTTTCGAGCACTTTCAATTTTGAGCAAAATTCATGATCTCCTGATCAATTTGTTTTTTACAAAAAATGAAGTGGGTCATTTTAGAGAATCTGTCCACCACCAACAAAATAGAGTAATTTATTCTTTAAGTGTGAGGTAACCCAAAAATAATTCCATAGAGTGTTTATCCATGGGATTTCCTTTACTGGCTAGGGTTTATGCAATCCCATGTTTTTTTTTTCCACCCTTAGCAATTTGAAAAATTCTACACGAAGAAACAAATTTATTGACATTCTTCCTTGGCTCAAGCCAAAAAACTCTCACGCTTATTAGGTTGTCAGTTTTTTCCCTATCAAAATGACCACCAAATCCATTTGAATGCATTTTTCTAATCAACGTTTCTCTTCAAGATCCCCGGGGAATACAAAGTTGGATTCCTCTACAAAAAAATCCATGAGCTAATAAATAATCTCGAGAAGGAATTTTTCCTAGATTTACTGGATTGCTGAAAGCTTCAATTATTTTGTTGAAATAGGAGCCTGAAACATATTCTCCCTTCATTTCTTCAAACCCAACAACCTCATTGGTCATAGTGACAAGTAGGTGATGTGTCCTACTTAAAGCATCTGCTACAACATTAGTTTTCCCACTTATATGTTGCACAAGTGAAAATGTATAACTATGTAGAAATGAGACCCATTTAACATGCTTATGGGACAACTTGGCTTGAGAATTTATATATTTCAACACTTGATTGTCATTTAATAGGATAAATTCTTAATGTAAAAGGTATTTTCTCCATTGTTTCAACATTCAAACAATTACATATAATTCTTATCATAGGTTCCATACCTTATTTTTTTCATGATTTAGTTTCTCATTGAAAAAGGAAATTGGCTGACCTTCTTGGCTTAGGACCCATACAATTGAAACAACAAAGACATCCCATTAAATGGTAAATGCCTTATCAAAATCTGCTAAAGCTAGAATGGGGGCCTCGGTCACTTTTCTTTTGAGATGTTCAAAACTCTCAAATATCTTAGTGCATGAAAATGACTTTCCCCTTGTACAATCAGTTAAGGCAACAATTACCCCATTGAAATTTATGATAATTTCATATAAAAGTTTACTAGCCCATGAAAAATCCTCACATTTGTAATGCTTTGAGGGGTAGACCATTCTAATATGTCTCTAACCTTTTTTGGGTCCATACTCACTCCATTCGTAGAAATTACATTCCCAAGGAAAACTTATTTGTACGTGCAAAATTCACTCATCATAAGATTCGCAAACAATACTTAAGCTCTAAGTCAATTAAGCATTACCTTTAAATGATTCAAATGTTCTTCCAGGTTTTTACTATAAATCAAAATGTCATCGAAATAAATAATGAAAATTTTCCTGATGTAGGGTCTAAATACCTAGTTCATAGTTCACATAAAAAGAGCAAGAACGTTAGATACCCTGATCGACATAACTAACCATTCATACAATCCATCATGATTTTGAACGTTGTCTTCCATTCATCACCTTCTCTGATCCACATATCGTGGTAATCGCTCCTTAAGTCTACCTTAAGGAATATTTTCATACCATCCAAGCAATTTAAGATGTCATTCATAGGAGGTAGTGGATATATGTACTTTACTATTATTTTGTTGATAGCCCTAGAGTCTGTGCACAATCTCCTTGTGTTCACTTTCTTAGGTGATAATAAAGAAAGAGTGGCTCAAGGACTCATTCTTTCTCTAATGAATCCATATTCTAACAAATATGAATATGTCTTCCTAGTTCTTCATCCTCTTAAGGAGCTAACCTATAGGAAACTTGATTGAGGATTTTTTATCCTAGTACCAAGTCAATATGGTGTGTATTTCCTCTTGAAGGTGGTAACCCTACATGTATTTCTGCTGGAGTCACATCTAAATATTTTGTCAATAGTTTTTGAAGGCCTCATGGGAGTTTTCAACCTTCATGTGTCCTTTCCTCTTCCAAGCACAATACGTCACAAATCCCCCCCCGCCTCCCCCCCAGTTTGTTTAAATAACTTCTTATAACCAGTTGTCACAAGTGACTAAGTTGTCAAATCAAACACCTCTTCTCCTTTCCATGGCTTCAAAAGATTCTTTTTCCCATAATGTTGAACTCCATAACACCTCTTCTCCTTTCCATGGCTTCAAAAGATTCTTTTTCCCATACCGTTAAACTCCAGAAGTGTTTTCTAGGCCACAATGGATCTCTATTTGATCATATTGTTAGGGTCTTCCCAATAGCAAATGGAATTCATCCACCAGGACTACATCACGTGATACCTTGTCTTCATAAGGACCTATATTAAAAGAAACCAAACAATATTTTTCCTAAGGATGAACCACATTAATTGCTCTGAAACATTGACCAAAACTAATAATGTGATTAATCCGTAAAAAAAATCTTCAAACAAGATTTATTGACAAGCACACTATGGTCCCTTTTCAACTAGGAAAAATTTGTAGGGGTTGGGCTTAGGAATGCATGTAAAATGTAACATTTCTACCATTTTAGTACTTACCACATTATCAGTAGATCCCCATCAATGATTAACTTACATATTTTATCTTCGCACTTACATTTAGAGAAGGAAAAATTCTTCCTCCTCCAATCAACTTCTAAGTTTTCCTTGTTTCTTGATATCAAAGCCCTTTGCAACATTCCCCTCTTCTGCTGCAACTTCTGGAATCAAAACCTCCTTTCTCTACAACAAATGCTATTTTGGGGTTTCAAGGATAATTTGTTTCTTATTGCTCATTGTCGCATATAAAGCACCTCAATGGTCTTCAATAGCTTGAGCTTTATTCTCTTCCTCTACCTCTAAAACTCCATTCATCCTACTTTAATCTAGTGTTCCTCCTACCCCTCCTTCACTAGTTCAAATAAAGTCCCCTCTAGGCCATTTTTTCAGTGATCTAATACCAAAATTATGCAAACTCCTAAAGTTAAAACACTATTGGATTTGAAACCCTCCAGTAGATCGCACACTTGCACAAAATTTCTAACCTGCAAATATAGACTCAAACCAAAGAAATTAACAATATAGTGGCCTAACCGAAAAATATGTCCTAAAACCGTAAACATCAAATTTCCATTCGAACGGAAACATTCATATATCCTATAGAAGCAAGCCTAGTCCCCTCACTAAAAATCTCCTTTCTTATTTTTTTTGTGTCTTCCTTGAAAAAAAAAACCCTACCTCTGTCAAGTAAGGGTACATCAAGTGGTTGAGGTGAGATGTTAACCTCCTTCACCACCAATGTTTGATTCTTTGAAATGACATGCTTAACCTGTATTGATTTGACTCAAGTAGGCAGCGCTTAGGAGTTTTCACTCCATCTGTGGTCAATACGGGAGGAGTTTTCACTCCATGTGTGGTCAATACAAGAGCTCATCTCTTGCTTAATCATTGAAAACAAAAACAACCTCCATCCCCAAAAGTAGTTACAACAACATTCTATTGCTTCCCCCTATCAAATCCCCTGAATGTTAAAATTTATTCCCTAATCTAAACTACACTCCAATGGCAAGAAATCAATGAATCTTCAAGCATTGTATAGAGTCACAGTACATTGAGGAGTAAAAAATCAACTTGATTTGAGGCAAGATCCTTCCCAAAAACAATGCTAGAAATCTTAAAAAAAAGATAAAAATCTTAAAAAAAAAAGAATGCTAAGTCCGAACAAAATATTGTTAAAAATTTAACAAAAATAAAAATAAAAAATGATTCAAAAAAAGACATTGGTATTTTCCAAACCATGAATTTTAACCATCAACCAAATACCCAACGAAAGAGCACTTAGGCCTTGAATTAAACATAATCTCCTTAAGATATTTGTCATCAAATTAATCTTTAAACGCCTAGCTCCTTTTTATGCCTAATGCCCATCTTTAAATTATTTCAAACATTTTTTAAAAAATTGACTGGACATTGATATCCTCATTTGTTATTACCCTCCTCCACGCTCATTCTTTAATGCATCAAAAGAGAGCGTGAACCTGACAAAGCAGAAAACATAATACCCAAATTACCCTCTGATATCATTGTTGAACTCACACAAAAACGATAAATCAAATGGATAGTGTGGTTATTAATACACATTTTCATAACCCATAAAAGCAATAAATCAATTAGAAAAATAGTGTAGTTATTTATGCACATTTTCCTAACCCTTATTACTCATGACCTTCTTGGGCTTCTCATTAACTTTCAACTTTCAGTTGAAATGTTTGACCTTCCGATAAACCAAGTTCACTGAATGCCTTGACCTTCCTGGCTTCTCATTATCTTTCGGTTGAAATGTTTGACCTTCCGATAAACCAAGATCACTGAAAGCCAAAAGATTATGTTTTCAATCAATAAATCAATCGGAAGATTTAACATATTTTCCCAACCCTGGATTTTCTTGACCTGCATTGGGAATGTTTGATTTTCCTATGAACCAAATTCACATCACGCAAAATTATTTTTTCAACCTAATTATCTAACTCAACAAAAATCATGGAATTGCCAAATTTGTTATTTTTTTAACCAAATTACCCAAATCAACAAAACTCATGGAATTGCCAAAATTGTTATGTGATTTATTTGCCATTGCGGAGCACTACATTTCTTTATTCATTGGTTATGAAAATTTGAAATTATCTTATTCACTTGGCATTCTGTAGGAGGCATTATTTTTACTCTTTATCCACACCCTTTATCGATGCATTTTGGCCCATATCAATATAAAAAAGATTTGGCCCATATCAATATAAAAGATTCTTCAAAACGTGGGTAATGAAGCATAAAATATCATCATTATATGCACAGATTCAACATGGATGAGTAATTGACCATCCATCCAATAGATAAAAACAAAAGATAGACTCATAAAACTAAACATGCCAAAGAGTCACTGGTTATCCAATATATTTAAACAATCTCATGCCAATGAAAAATTAAACATTTATTATCAGCAGCGACAACTATCTTCCATACTCTGTAACGCGAAAGGCAGAGAGGCCAAATTACAAAACCCCCCGCCTCGTTCTAACCGAGCATAACAGAGGCCAAATTACACACAGCTGGAAGCATCCCCATTGGGGCGCTGTGTGTGTCAAGCTGAACCTCTCTCACTCAACATTAACATCCATAATCTTGGGCTCTACCTTGCCCTTGGGAATGGTGATATTGAGGACACCATTTTTCAGTTCCGCCTTTATTTTGTCCATCTCACAGTTCTCAGGCAACGCCAGGCGCGTATTGTAGCTGCTGTAACTTCTTGCTGACCACGAATCCTTTTCCCTCTCTTCTTTCTTGTGACTTCCTTTGATCACTAGAACTCCATCCTCCACAGAGACCTTCACATCCTCCTTTGAAATCCCGGGCATGTCGAATCTCATCTTGAATTCTTTCTCATTTTCCATAATGTCCCACGGGGTTCGAACCTGCAACTGATTATCTCTAGAAACCCCCCGTGAAGAAGTCGGAAACATGAAAGCATCGTCGAAAAGCCGGTCCATCGTATCAAGCATCTGTCTCATTGTCTTCATCGGCGAAAATGGATCCACGAGACCTGTCAATTTGTAAATGGTATGACTAGTTAAAACTCAAGCCTGATGAAGACGGAATTAGGGTTCAAGATTTGTCTGTAAGAAGCTTACCTAAAGGAGAAATTTCAGTCGCCCTTTCAACAGCCCTGGGCCTCTGGTCCGCCACTTTTCTGGTTCTAGTGTTATCCACATGTAGGGCGCCTTCTTTGCTGTTTTCTGCTCTCACATTAATTCCTTTTGCCCGCTGCCGATTCGAACAAGAACTCAACCCCATGTTGGAGTGCAGTCGCTTTTCACGAGCAAACAAAACTCCATTTCTTCCAGAGATTGATGTCGAACAGGTAGAAGAAGTTGCAGGCAAGTACAGATTAAACAGAGTGCAAGCCATTTTTTACAGAACCAAGCCGGACCTGTGAGAAATAGAGAATTGAAACGTAAATTAATACAAAGAAGAAGTTGCAGGCAAGTACAGATTAAACAGAGTGCAAGCCATTTTTTACAGGACCAAGCCGGACCTGTGGGAAATACAGAATTGAAACGTAAATTAATACAAAAATCGACTCATTTTCCTAAACCTGTAAATAGCGGAATCCAAGCGATTTCATTCATAAAGAATAAAAACATAAATTAATAGAAAATCGACACATTTTCCTATATCTGTTAACAGCAAAATTTAATTCAATACCTTTAAATTCTACTAGTCTAAATATTGCAAGAGAGAGAACACAGAACCCGCCGCAAATGTTCACCTCAAAAATCAGGTTAGTACCTCGCAATAAACTACAATTTAGTGAGAAAAAAGGTCGGAGCCAAATGCATGATATAGAGAGAATGGTCGGAGAAAGTTCCAGAAGTGGCCTCCAGAGTGAACGCACGGAATAAGCTCTAGAGTTTTCTGGAGGCTCCTATAATTAAATATCTTATCCTCTACTTTCATGTTCATGTAATATGTGATTGCGTGGGGCCTACTTGCGTGCCATAATGTTTGTTGCATCAAAGCTCAAGCATGGATGTTAACGGATTAGGAATAGAAGTTTCTAGGTAAACGTAGAGAGACATCTACATTAAGTTTTGGTAAGAATCTATTTTGAAATTGGACGACCGTTGGAAGTTTCTAGGTAAATGTAGAGAGAGATCAACATCAAGTTTTGGTATAAAGTGATATAAAAATGTAAATATCGAAGTTGTTGGGGATATTTATTTTATAACTTGTAATTTAAAAAAAAAAATAGTTAAAAATATCACGATTTTAAAGTGATATAAAAATGTAAATATCAAAGTTGTTGGAGATATTTATTTTATAAGTTGTAATTTAAAAAAAAAAAATAGTTTTAATATTAAATGTTTTTTTTTTAATAAATAAAAGTATAATTTAAAAATATATTTGATTTTATTGAGGCAGGAGTGTAGTGTTTTTTCTAAATAGAAAAGCAATATAAGCTATAATTATAAAAAAAATGAATATGTTTTGCATGTTTAATTAGTTGTGTATATGATTTCATGTAAAGTAATTAGAAGTAAAAAAAATGTGTAAATAAGATGTTTAAACTTTATATTTTACAAAAACATTTTAAATAAATTATTTGAAAACCTATGTTAATTAATTTATGTCAATATCAACTTCATATATATTTATATAGGGGAAAAAATGTTAAAAATTATATTTTAATATTGTATATAATAAAATATTCAATGATGATTATCAATAAAATATCTTAATCCAAATTAATATTAATGTATAAGTAAAAATATATTCATAACAAAAAATGCATTTTAATGTGCACTGGTAATGCACGTGTTCTATAAAATGTTTTAATATCAACTATATATATATTATTGTTTTAAAAAAATGTATATATTATATAAAGTAGTTGAAAAAATAAGTATTAATGGTTAAAACCTTTGAATTGGTAGTCTTTTACAGTTGGTCATTTTTTAGGTATATGTCCAACAAAGACTTTATGGACTTACAAGTTTAAGCTATGTACTCTATATAGCCTTCAAAAATACAATTTAAACAATGAAAAATTACACATTGTGTTTTGTATTCTTAAATAAGTTTGAATATGAAGAAATTTATCACATTAGATCCAGAGGTAAATGGATCGAAGATGGTTCTACAATCCAATATCAGGGGATGTGTAATTATGTCCATGCTCAACTTGGAGTTGTCATGTGTCCCTTAAAAAAATACTTTAAATGAAAAAAAATTGTCTGTTATAATAAAAACATAAATGATTATACATATTTAGTTAGTTTTAATTAAAAGCATTATTTCCACTAGTTTGTCAAGGCAGACTTCTCTCTTTATGGAATCCAAAGTTTTACTCACTTAAGACCTCCTCCTCCTTGGTTGGCATTATCTTAAAAGGCTCTGTAAGGGGTCTCCCCTTCTCGATCGCATTAGTTAATTGTTATGGACCATATGGGGAGACGCGAGAATTTTGGGATAAGTTTCAATGCAGTGGCATGTTAGCGGACCATTCTCTCCTTTTAGCGCATGATTTAAATTTCACAATCTCACCAAGGGATTCGTGGGGGTCTCTTGCTCTCTCTGATCCTATGGCTTCCTCCTTTTTAGAGATGTGGCAGAACCACAACCTTCGGGATATAACTCCTTTCCCATTAGCTCCCAGCAAATAAATGGCAGGGTGGGTGTGGAAGGTATTTCCAAGCAACTTGATATATTCTTAATGGTTGTTCAACCGGTGGAAAATGTCGATAGATATAGATCCTATATATGTCAAGATAAAATATCTATCATATGTCAATTCTCTTGGAATTGGATTTCGAAAATCACAGGAACAAATATCCTTTCAAATTTAACCATATATGCTTGGAAGATGATTCCTTTCGATGCCTGGTGAAGAGTTATTGGAAAATAAGTGAGAATTTAACCTACAAGTCCACTATGGGATCCCTTGTCAAAAAAATGGGGGAACTCAGAAAGGAGGTTTAGATTTGGGAAAAGAAAAAGAAGGTGGAACTAAAAGAGGACGTGCTCGAAATAGAACTTGAATATGATCATCTCTCCCAGATATTTTCTAACTCCAATAGATATTGCCCAAAAAATGAATCTCTTCAAAACCAGAAAAATGTAGATCTTAAAGAAGGAAGAAGATATTTGGAGACTGAAGAGCAGGGAAACTTGGAATAAGCAGAGGTACGAAAACATTTTTTTTTATAATAATTATGAAAATCACAAAAGGAATATAAATTCTATATGGGAGCTTGAGATGGATGATGGTAAAATTGTTACTAGCCAGCAAGATCTAAAGGATACTATTGTGTCACACATTGCTTCTCTTTTTAAAGATCTCGACTATTCTAACATAGTCTCTCAACTTCAAATTATTCAAAATTATCCAAAAACTTGAACAGCCCTGAGTACTTTGTCCTGATTGGTAGTCCTCTCTCCTCTAATTAAATAAAATGGATTCTAAAGCTTTTTTCCAATTACAAAAGTCTAGGTCGTGATGGTTGGATAGTAAAACCCTTCCTTTCCTTTTTTGACCTTATGGGGCCTAATCTTTGTAAAGTAGTGGATGAATCTAGAAGTTTTAGAAAGGTCTCCAAATATCTAAATGCAACCTACATCGTTTGATTCCAAAATACTCCAAACCAAATTCCTTACTTGACTTTCGGCCAATATCTCAGTGTAACTTACTTTATAAAATCATATCCAAAGTGATCTCTAAAAGGATCAAGAAAACTCTTGAAGAGAAAATGTTGCTCAACCAATTCGGTTTTCTAGTTGATAGGAAAATTCATGATGCTATTTGGCATCACCCAAGAAGTTCTATGTTTTATAAAATCTAAACATCTAAAATCCCTCATCCTCAAAATGGACCTCAACAAGGCCTTTGACAAAGTTAACTGGACTTTTCTCTGAATTGTCTTATTATAGATCGGTTTGGGTTTGGAAGTCACTAACTAGATTATGGGTTTTTTATCCTCGAAAACCTTTTCCATCTTAATCAATGGATCTCCTTCCATATCTTTTCCTAGCACAAGAGATCTTAGGAAGGGGTGTTCGTTGTCCCCCTTTCTTTTTCTTCTTGTGATGGAAGGTTTAAGCCCCCTAGTGCTAAAAGAAAAACATGATGGGTTCAATATAAAAGGAGTAAAAATAACTTTTAATTAAATATCACCCACTTAATTTTTGTGGATGATGTTATGTTGACTGGGGTTGGATCTTTCTATGAATGGAAGACTTTCCATAAACTTATCAATATTTTCTTTCAAGCTACAAGGATGGAGATTAGTGCTTCAAAATCTACCTTTCTCCACAATGCAACCAGCTCTAAGATTCTCTCACACAATAAAGTTTTTTTGCCTTTCATATGGAACCCATAAAAAAGGGCCTCAAATACTTGGGGTTCTTCTTAAAACCAAATGGATACCATGGAGAGGACTGGATGTGGCTGCTGATAAAATTTGAAAAAAACAAAAAACTTGTGTTATTACCATTCGTTGTCACTTGGGGGAAGAATGCTATTAGTAAAATTTGTTCTGGAAAACATTCCAACTTTCTGGTTGTCCATTACTAAGATTCCAAAATGTATTCTAAATCATATTAGGAAAATGATGTTTAACTTCCTGTGGATTGGAAAAAAATGTAAGGAGTGATTCCATCTAGCAAGATAAGACTCCTTATCTAGGCCAAAATATTTGGGCGGTTGGGGTTTCAAGAATCTAACCTGGTTTGGTAAAGCTCTTGCTCTCAAAAATTTATGTTGTGGATTCTTTCGGGAGGGGATTTGGAGCAAATTTATTAAAGAAAAATATCTAAAAAAATGTAGGTGGTGGAATGGCTTAGCTCAACCAAAAATCATGTCCAAAGAGGATCCATCGGATGGAAGGCCCTCATGGATTCCTTTCCTCTCCTCTATAAATGGCTCACTTGGAAAGTCGAAGATGGCAAGAAAGTGATTATTGGAAAATATACATCTATTGGCGGAGCCTGACTTTTTAAACTTTCCCCGGATATGATTTTTTTTTTTTTCGAATGCCAAAGGTTACAACCATTTGAACCATGTATATAGGGCGGCCTCCTCTCTTAATACTAATAGTAATTGGTTGACCTTAATGGATCTAGGGTTGATTGGCCCTTTGGTGAATGAGTGGGATTCCTTCATAAAGGAGCTAACTATATATGGGGTCTATATAAAAAATACTAAGGATAAGCTGGTCTGGAGTTGGGATACCTCCGTAGGAAGGGTGAAAGAAAAAATAACTTATGAATTTATTGCTCATTCTGCTGAAAATCTATAATCCACTTGGTGGAAAAAATATATATGGAAATGGAATATCCCAAACAAACTGAAATGCTTCTCCTGGTTAGTCCTTCAAAACAAAATATTAACCTGCGAAAACCTTCAAAAAAGGGATTTTTTCAAGCCAAATCAGTGTTGTCTTTGCAAACTACAGGAAGAAATAGTGGTTCATCTCTTTATAGGTTGTATCATCTCTAAGAAAATTTTGGAAATGGTCTAGTTAATGTGTATAAAAGAGAACAATAAACATTTTTATTTTGGGGACGTCTTGCTACATTGGCTGGAAGAGTATAAATTTCACTACACACTTCCTATCTTTGTGGTATAGGGTATTTGGACTCTCATAAATAGGGTCATTTTTAAGAACTAAATAATATGTGTGTTTAAACAATATTCTAAGGTTGTGTCAGTTTTCAAGGAACATCCCTTGAAGCAAATCAAGATTAAACAAAGAAGCATTCATTTCCCTCACATCTCACAGGACCTTCCAGTTGTATTTTTTGATGGAGTTACACAATAATACAAATGTGGAGGGGTGGGCTGATTAAAATTCCTGGGAATAAATCGATTCACTTCAGAATCAATTTAGGCTTCAGAACAAATACAAAAGTAGAGTTGATTGTTGATTGGGCTCTAATGTTTCTAGCTTCTTTAAAATATATAAATTACATTCAAATATTGGGAGACTCAAAATGTATTATTGATTGGCTAACAGGAAAATCCCAACAAGAGGTTCTAAATTTGGCGGCTTGGAAAATCAAAATAGAGTAGATATGGAAACATTTCTAGGAGATATAATTTCTCCACATCTACGGGGAACTTAACTCAACTGTAGACCATTTATAAAAAAAATCGCTCACTGTGGAACTGAATTTCATGTTGTTTGAATAGATTGGAAGTACATTTCAAAGCAAACATTGGGTGCCTTTAGGCTAGATGAATCCTCCAGTATATATTTTACAACTGATTTAAAGGAAGTTTCCTCTCACACTAAAATTTCTAATCGTCCCAGTCAAAGGTAGCTTTATTTTCAGCCTACAGTTTATGTTTCCTTCAGATCACTTTAAAATTTAGTTTTTAAGCTCAAGAGTCTTTTTTTTTTTCCATAGCAAAGGCTTCCATTTTTTTTTTCTAACTTACGTTTCTAGATCAACAATTAGATATTCCGCAAATTTATTTTCTTCTTCATCAACATTTCTCAATTTTGAACAAAGTTGTTCCTTATATGAAAACCTTTTGTAAAAGGATGAGCATATCAAAATTATAAGCATAGTGGCTCCTTTGTGACAACTTTCTGTAAAAGGTCATAAGAAAACAACTCAAATCATACTATATTGTGTAGCTTTTTTTTATTCATAAGAATAACAAAAATGTTTTTTTTTTTTTCCCTCTCTTTAAAAAACTGCATTCTCATTGTGCTCACTTGGTTAGTTGATATTTCACTTTCACTCTTTGAGTAATAAATAAAATATTTCAATGCCTATGTTAAATAATATATTTTTTATAACTTTACAGAGATAAATTAATTAAAATAAAAATAAAAATAGAACTACTATTTCTCTTATAAATCTTTTAATATAGAACTTAAATAAACTTTGAATACTCATATTAACTAATATATTTCAATATTTCAATATATCCATATTAACTAATATTCTCTTGGCCTCTAAATTAGACATAAATTAAGGTCCATCTAACCTTTCTTAGGTCCATCTACCTTTCTTATGCACATAAAAAGATATATTAAATATTGCCTTCTGAACTTAATAATGTTTTCTTATGCTTTAATATTTTCTTAGGAAGGTTTAAAGGTAATTGCATATTTGTACCTAATATTGGTTATTTTTGTAGAATATTGTGAGAATATTGGGCAAATTATGCAGATTTGGAGAAGGAGATAATTTAGGGACTTGCTCCCTGCCACTAGAAGAACAAGATTGGAGAATAAATGAGCACAATGTCAAGAAATTATGGACAAATCTTTGAGAGATTCAAGGGGGTTGTCCGCCCTCCTTAACTATCAAAGGAAGCCAAGAAAACTGAAGACGAAGTTCACTCAATCTATGTTTACTTGGATTCAAGTGGACTCAATCACTATTTTCAAGGGAGTTGTTGGTAGCTGCCCTGTAGAATAAATAGGGTAGATCTAGAGCTAGGAAGGATTCTTCGATTCCATTCAAAAAATTTGTTGCAAGATAATAAGCTTTTTATTATTGTACTCAGTGATTAAACTTTTAGAAATGTAACGATCAGGCTATTCTCTTCCGGAAATGAACAAACATACTCCATTTTAATGATTTAGTTCAAAAGAGTTGGGCTCGTGTGTTAGGGCCCAACCCATGTGCCTCAAATTCTCTGTTGTTTTCATTCTTTTCTTTCTATCATTTAGCTAGTTTTCTTTCTGTCATTCAATTAGTTCTGCTTCTGATAGTTTCATTGCTGCTTAGTTTTTGCTTTCAGTGTTCTTTTGTAGTTTTTCATTTTCTTATGAGAGTAATAGAATAGAGGAAGACCAAAAAATTGTGGATCAATACCTCCTTCTCATCTCTATCAATAGAGCTTGAGGAGGGCGAACCTTCCCACAAACCCAAAGACTGATTCTTGTTCACCATTTCTGAGATTGAAAGTAGAGTTGCATTACCATTTTCGTCCTTCCTTTTTTATTGTATTTTCACACATTTTTCCATTTTTTGTGCATAGATCAGCAAAGATGTTTCCAGGAATTAATGTTAAAGCCCCAGAGTAGCTCCGTGGTGCTTCCCCGCTTCATTTTCCCTCTCTGTCTTCACAATCTGCGCACTGATGTTACGCCCTCCATTCCCTCTTTTTTCCTGCTTATTCTAACTATTGCACCAACCTTTTATCCTTAAAAGCACTTAAACCATTCAACCTGCCTTATTCCTTTGTTTTTATTGGTAACGGTTGCCTTATCCCTTTTAACACAAAACACTTGAAAACCATTAAAATTCTACCTCCACCTTTGCTCCTCGAATCTCCCGCTACTGTACTTCACTCATCGCAAATTTCATTTTTCTTTGGTTTTCGTTAACACTTACCTCTCCAACCGCTAATTGTGATAATCCTCCATGCTCCATCACATCGCAAATCCAAATCACAATTTTCTTTGGTTTCCGTTAACATTTACCGCTTTCAAACGCCGATTGCGATAATTTTCTATACTCCGCCACATCGCAACCTTTTCCTTTTTTCCTTTAAGACTCACCACTCTCAATGCCGATTGTGATATTGTCATCGCACTCTGCCACCGGTCCTACCGGCACGTCACCCATCGCATGTCGCACTTCACAAATATTTCCCCATCACATTTCACATTTCGCAAATTTTATCCCGTTGCATTTCGCACTTCGCAGTTTTTATCCCCATCGCATTTCGCATTTCGCTCCCATTCCCAAACAACACTTCCGCTATCCCTCCAACTTTGCGATATTGCGATTGCAATATCGCATATCACATATCGCACTTCTGTCCACCATCGCACTTTTCAAATTATTCTGCTCCAAAGTTTTTTTGTTCTATAATAAAGTTTTAATAAGGTTCAAACCCCTGTTTCCACACCTCTAAGCCTTGTCCCATATGTTTGTACGAACCCCGCGTTGATAAAGTAAAGTAAGGCAGCCAATGGGAGTTGCAACACTCTTGGTGCAATACCAGGGCTCACCACTTTTTGGCGTTGTTGCCTGGGAGGTGTCTAGTAGATTCTTTGATTCTATTTTAGCATTATTTTATGCTTTCCTTTTTCATGTTGTTTATGAAATATTGAAAAATACAAAAAAAATTGATTTTCATGCCTCATAGGGGTAGTGATACTCAATTTTTTTTTTTAAATACTTCTCCAATACCCAACCCCCCCCCCCGCACCCCCCCACCCCCCAACTTGACCACATGGTGCAGTAAGAACCATATCACCGTACACTTTTAAAGGTAGAAGAGATGGATGGATATAATGAAAATGAGGAAGATCTTATTGGGTTTCCATTCAAGATATGGACATCAATGTACATATGAAGAACATCCCTCCATATTTCCTTCCCATTCCATGGTATGAGGACAGAGGATCCGGAAAAATTTCTCTTTGAATTTAAGATACTTTGTAGATCTTATGACTACTTATCACACACTCAAAAATTGATATTGTTTCCTGCAACACTGAAGGAAAAATTTCTTAAATGGTTCATAAGTCTAAGTACTAATTCAATAAGATCATGGAATGATATGCAAAATATATTCTTAGGAAAATATAAAAACCATGATCTTAAAGAAGACATTTTTAGAATGAATAAAAAAGAGGATGAGAGCCTTGAGGATCTCATAGATAGGTTCATGTTTAATGTTAAGAGGGAAAAATTGCATCATTTAGGATTTGACACACTAAAAACCCTCTTACTTAGAACAATTAGGGATGAGTGGATTGATCTCCTTAATATCATGAGTGGAGGAGATGTACACCAATTTTCATTTGAAGAGATTTATGAAACATGCAAGCGCATTTCAAGAAAAAGGGAAAGATTAAGTAAGTCTGCCTTAACATTGGTAAGACAAGATGAACTTAGAAATTTGCTTGACAACTTTAAAACATAAATTCTTAGCAATATAAGTGAACAATTAGAAATGTTAAGAGTGCAAAATGAGCAAAAAGAAGATGCTGATATTTTTGTTATCCATGCATAGTCATATGCTACTAAATGTTTTCCATCATTCCCCAGGTTTAAATAAGTTTACCAGGAAGACAATGGAGCAAGGAAATAACCAAAGAAGTTATGTTATGTAGCTACAAGGATACCCTGGCAACCTAGTCAAATTGATATGGTGCAAGGGCCCACTTCACAATTTCAATCTTATTCACATCCGTCTCAAACTAATCGGGACACACTCCCTCCTTGGCAATCTCGGCCATCTCAACCCCAAAACCAATCGTGGCAACATGGTTGGCAAGGACCTTATTGGGAAAATCCACAATATCCTCAATATTTCCCTCAATATCCTCTATACCCAACTCCATGCTATCCCTGCCATCCACCTCCACCACAACCATCCACCACTACCACTACCTCAACCATATCCATCTCATATATCCACCCCCACTCAACTACCTGTACCACCATTTCCAAACCCATACAATGAAGTATCTGAGCTCACTTACAATGCTGAGGTACAACACTTCCAAACATCTCCTCTTGATCTAGATAGTATTCATCTTAGTTCAAGAAAGGTATTGCAAAGAAGAGATTTTCTTAATGTCATTGAAGGACAACATCAAGAAGAAGAAGATCCAAATGAGGACATCAAAAGATAAAGGGTTGCACTTGATGAAGAGCCAACGTCAGAATCAGATGTTGAGAAAATTTTGTCATGTTTATCAGCATTTCCTCTATGTGTTTGTTGGAACAGGGTCCCGTAAAAGCTGCGCTTTTGTATAAGTTTTGTATATTTTGGTTCTAATTAGCCTAATGCGGGGGTTTTGGGGTGGGTCAAAACCCCTAACGCATTGTAACGGGTCAAGGGTAGACCAAGAGTCTGCAAACCACGGTTTGCAGACCATTGGATGGATAGGCTAAATCGATATAAATAGATGAACCTTTTTTGAGTCATAGGTAGAAGATAATAGAGATTGATGATAGTTGTGAAGTGTTAGATCTGTTTGGGTTGATAGGGAAAGGAATCCTGCTGGCTGTGTGCGCGGATATCCTCAGTCCTGCTGCGTGCAGACCTTGCTAGGTGTGTGTGCAGGCTGTGTTGAATTGTATTTGGGTATTGGATATTAATATATGCAAATATGGTTAGAATATCTCTGCGTTATCTGAGTTTATGTACTATTGTTGATGTGAACTATGAGATCTATGGTCAATTATGTATTATTATAATACGAGGTATTCCCGTGATCTATTGTATATGAATTTATGATCTTACTTGTGATATTATTGATGCAAAGGTGCTGATTTAATCTATGACTGATAGTAACTCTGGTAAATGTGGACTATTGACCCGCGAATAGATTTGTTATAGCTGCGACAATATCCTTGTTCCTGTTAGATGAACTTATGATCTGTTGATTACTGTGATTATAGTTTTCGCACTGATAAATCAGTGTTGTGCACGTGGATGCGGAGATAGTTAGTAGATATGAACTCTGCGATATAAGTTTGTAACTAGATCTGAAGCTGTTAAAGTTGGGAACGCAACCCTGTTTGACTTACCTGCTCTCTCTCAAGGTGCGGAAACCTGGTTCTAGCACCCTCCCAGACTGCTTCAGGTGAGACTTTGGTCTGCGCAAGCAGGTCACTGCCGAAAGGGAAAGTAGTATAGGGGTTTGTTGGAAAACCTTAACCTCTGAACCTGGGTCAGGACCCTTCAAGCCAAAAAATGGTTCTGTTGCTGGGACCGAGAGCATTTTGAGGGAGATCGAGTAATGCCAAGAACACATTGGAGACCTGAGAAGAAAGAGATCGATGAGTGGTTTGAAAAGAAAATTTAGGAATTCGCAGTAAAAGAGAACCGTAGTACAAGGCTAACCACAGAAGAGTGGAAGAATAAGTACATTTTCACAGAGATCTACGAAATTTTCTTCATGACATTTGCAATCGAGCTTCAGGAGTGGCTCGCAAGGCTCGTAAATTTCTAGAAGTGTTGGAAGGATGAAAGGGTTACACAGTGGACTCCAGAGTTGATCCAACAGTTAGGAAAGACTGATAACACCATCATGTGCACGATAGATCACTGGGTGGACAGTGTGATAGGAGGATTTGTGACAGAATTTGAGATTGATCAATTTGTGTCCTACTCTGAGGCAGAGCGAAGATTTTTCAAGGGGTTCCGGGGTAAGTTTCTAAAAACTCTACCATTACTGATTAAGATCTTGTTGTGTGAAAAAAGCATCCTATGTAGCCACATAGAGTGAATGAGCTCCGATCAGAGTGAGGGTATAATGCGCAGTGGTAAGTACTACAGAACCAATAAGGAGGGGGATCGATCCTTCTACAATCCAGTAAGAAATTCTGCTGCGCATAGCTCTCTGTCTATGCCACCATAAAACCCTCATAGGGGTAAGAACTCGCTGCCCCCACCACCGGAAGACAATATGGCTTCACACATGAAGCTACCCACCTTCAAGGGCATAGGAGATGAGGATATGGATCGGTTTTGGTTCGTCGTAGGATTGGTATGGACTGCGCAGAACTTAGCTAGTGATGCGGTGAAAAGGGCGCAGCTATCCCTGGCCTTTGAGGGAAGGGCCTTGGACTGGTATATGGGGTACATAAATCAGCATGCGAACACAACCATTTAAGAGATTAAGAATTATTTGAAACAACAGTTCAAAAAGCCCAAGTCCTACTCGCAGATAGTGAACAACCTGAAGGATTTGAAGCAAGGACCATTAGAGTCTGTATGGGAGGCTGACTAATGGTTAAAAAAAGGTAATTAGAGAAGGAGGATTTTTGTATGATGACAGGAAGCACACGGAGTAGTTCATTGCTATGCTGCTACCCCAACTGCGCGTGCCAATGGGACATCAAGCCATTGAATCGCAGGAAAAGGCCTTGGAAATTGCGATGAAGCTAGAAGTCGCGCCAAGAGGTGATACCCAGTTAGGAGTACAACAGATACAAGGCCAGCTAGAAGAAATGCATATGGATATCCAGAATCTAAGGAAGGAGCGAGGAACGGAGGCTAACCCTGAAATATGGTGCATACGATGCAGGGTGAATGGACACACCAAGGATAACTGTCCTTTGCTAGCAGACTATATACAGGCTGGGGGACCCAGTCCATTGTGGCCTAGGGAAGCTGCGATACCCAGTTCAATGTTGTGGTGCGATGATTTCCATGTAGTTGGGCTGCATGATACTAACCACTTCCTCCGCCTTGCCGCATATGTCCCAGAGATAAAGCAACAATGGTGCAGGTTATGCAGATTTGTAGGCCATGATGAACAGAACTGTCGAACATACGATCTAATGATAGATCGAGGAAATATATAGGGTACAGGTGGATCCGTCATCACCAAGATCCTCCTTAGGCCTAGGCATCTCCCCAGCTAGGGGCAGGGGAGGAGGCCGAGGTGGAAGCGCAGGTAGGGGGAGAGGACAACTGGTTTGCTATAACTGCGAAGAAGGTGGGCACTTTGCAAGGGACTACGTAAACCCTGCAAGACAATCCTATAGATACTGTAGACAGATGGATTATGTGATCGAATATTGCCTGATTTTGATGGCCAAAATGTAAGAGAAGCAACAGACACCTACGCAGAATGTACAAAGGGTCAAGGTGGAAACTCGGGATGAAGGACCAAGTGTTAATTTTATCACACGTAGTGGCATGGTCACTGAGGGAGCTGCGGAAAAATCTGAGGTGGAGCCTCTCATCCGTAAAACGATTGTTAAGCAAGAAGGTTTGGACTTATAAGAAAAGAAATAAGCCTTTGTCCCAGCTCGCCAAGACGTTTCTAGGGTTGAGGCACCTATTCCTTAGGCCCCTGCAGACGATGAGGTTAAACCATTCCTCCAGGCATGTATGAAGCTACTGCGCAGCCAAAGAGCCAAGCTTTGATAGATAGTTGCACAGAAAAGAGAACCCCAGTTATGGAAATTAAGGATGTACACAAACTTTATAGGCATAAGAGATGCACTGGTAGGGAGATGCGGTTAACTGCGTATATTGGTGACTATGAGATGGATCAAGTTATTTTGGACCTAGGCTCGGATGCAAACGTACTACCTAAGAAAACCTAGCAACGAATGGGAGAACCTAAGTTGGAGTGGTCCCCTATCCAGCTGTGCATGGCTAATCAACAGAAAATCATACCTTTAGGAAGGTTATTGAAGATCGTGGTAGACATTGCAGGGGTCAAAGTTCGGGCTAATTTTGAGGTCATTCATATTGTAGAAGATGTGGAACCCTACCCAACGCCCCTAGGATTGGACTGGCCCATAGATATGGGCAGTATTATCAACTTAAAAAAGAGGAGCATGGTATTTGAAAGTGAAGGAACGCGGGTAATAGTACCGCTAGACCCAACAGAAGGAGAGAGGTACATAGAGTCAGTGCGTGAGGAAGAAGAGGTGGATCACATCTATAAGCTAACTGTGAGGAACGAAGACTGGATCAACCCTACAGCCGATGGTGCTGGGAAAGAGATAGCGAATGCTTCTTCGATTTCGATGAGGAAATGGAAAATTGGAAAAATTGGTTGCATGATGTCTCTGCGCTGCACTGCCTACGAATTACGAGGGACTTCCGCTGCATATCTTGAGAGGTAAGAGGACTACCCTACCCTAGTATCATAAGAGAGTGCTATGAGGATCCACGAAATGTCTCTATTCCCAAGTCAGAGGAGGAGCACGCAGTTGCGGGACCTCCACTACAGGCTGCGGATGCACCGACGCATCAAAAACAACTGCGGACGATCCTGGGACTTACGAGCTACTACAAGAAATTCATTCCGGGATACGCACTGACCACCGCACCTCTGGAAAAATTTCTTAAGAAATATGTTTCATTCTTTTGGGATGACGAGTGCTGGAAGAACTTTGAGCGACTCCGGGAATGGATGGTATCTGCACCTCTTCTTAATTATTCCAATGCGGCGCAGGAATGTCTTGTACATATTGATGCGTCAGGGATTGCCCTATGGATGGTCCTTACGCGGCCTGGCGCCAGAGACATTAATCATCCAGTCGCATTGGCTAGTCAAGAACTCTCAAGTACGAAGAAAAATTATGCCACCGCAGTAAGGGAAGGGTTGGTCGTGGTCTATGCACTACAAAAGTATCGGCACTATCTATTGGCATGACACTTTAAGATGTTTACAAATCATTTGGCTTTCAAGTCCCTGATGCATAAGCCTGTGTTAGGGAAGAAACTCTGCGGGTGGCTGTTGATGGTTCAGGAATACGATTTTGAAGTCATAGTCAAGCCAGCAAAGCTGAATGCGAGGCTGGATCACTTGCCCCGACTCGAGTCGAGCGGAGAACCCCTTAACTTGAGGGAAGGATTGCCTGATGCATAACAGTTCGCCATAAGGATCGCTTATGCGCACTTCACTGATATTTTTCAGCCCCTGAGTACAGGCATGACATTTGTAGGATATTCGGTACGACAAAAGAAGGAGTTGGTTACCTGGGCGGTGGATTTTACTATTATCGCAGGTCCTTTATATAAACTAGGCATTGGAAAAGTGTTGTGTAGATACATTCTGGAGCATGAGAGGCCCGCTATCTTGGCAGAAGCTTGTGAGGGCACAACAGAAGGTCACTACGCAGGCAAGGCAATGGGAAAAAAAATCTTGGGGGCTGGGCTATGGCGACATATAAATACCTTTGGTAGGAATAAGCTTAGGCTACAGCCGGTGCGTCGGGAGCGCAGGGGGTATGCTCTAAGTGTAGAGGTGCGCTGGGAGCGCAGGGGTATGCTGAGCGTACCTAGGGTACAGAAACTAGCCGTTGGAACAGTCAAATCGGGTAAAAAGAAAAAAATGTTGTTGGATGGGATGGGCGGCCGCCGTTTAATAAGGCGATTTTTGGAGATTTTTTACCGTTTACTTGATGGTAAGTTCCACGTGAAGTCTACCCTACTGTTGGGCAGTCGCCAAAGTTATAAAATAGGTGGGCTAGAGTAGCCAAGGGTTCCATATCGCTTGAATAGCTCTTACTTGCCATGTTTGTCCCAGACGGAGTGGTACTGTAAGAATTTTTGTGCCCCTAGCGTCTCTTTCCTGTCTGAGAAACCTGCTCCCTTGGATAGTGGCAGTCCCGAATTTTTTTTTTTGCGCCAAGATGTTGGCTACGAATGCTACTGAACCCTCGACACCAGTAATCTCGACGGAACTGGGCATTGAGGAAGTGGTGGAAATTGAGTCGGGGGCTGAAGACGTTTTATCCACCCCACTCACTACAAAGGGCAAAGAAAAAGCAGAAGACTCCGGGAAACTCCCGGAACCCGCAAAATGGGTTAAGGGGAAACCTCATGTGTCCCCACGGAATGTACCATCCTCGAAGGCAATGCCCCAGGCACAAGCTGCTCAGGAGGAGGCCCAACCTACCGGACCGATCAACTGGTTCCCTCCCTTCGTCCGGTCGTGCAGACCCTTAACGTGCACACCAAAGAACCTCGACGACCTGATCACTTATCTGCAGATGCCACTGACCCCGGTAGAAGTCCCTCTCATTGGTGACCTTGTTGGGAAGCTGCACGAGATCAAATTCAACGATCATGACTTGACCATTCTGGAGGCCTTCCCTGAGCTGGTGCTTGAATTATACCTTTACACGATTAAGGAAGACAATGGGATTAAAATTGTTCCTCAGCATTGGGTACGTGGATTGGCCGGGTCTAGGCTCCTGAACTGGTTAAGGATGCCTCACTTCGGTCACTACCCCATTACGACCCGCTCGCCCGACAGTTTCTTGCTCTAATTCACGATGGTTGCCTATGGATCCAGGACAGGATACCCATCAACATTGCGCTAGTTCACAAAATTAATGGCCTTCCCATGCACAACCCCAATCCTCTGGAGCGCGTGGGTAAAAATTATGAGGTGGAAATGGTTGAGTATGTGCGCAAGACCTACCATGTGGAGTGGAATACTTGGGCTTTTATAACCAAGACCATCAGTGACCAAGGCACGCAGCTGGGCATGATGTTTCTGGCGTGCAAAATGATGAGACTATATCAGGTTTCCTCTATCCTAGCCTACGTAATTCAGTTAGCCGGACAATGCGGGAAAGGGGTACGTTTTAACTGGGCCCAGTATTTGTTCGATGAGTTTCTGACTAATGTTCGCGAGTCCCAGGAACAGGGCTGCACCTTATATTATTCCTAGTTACTGTTCCTCATAGCATTGGTTGCCTAGGAAGCCCTTGAGGATTCAGTCCTTCTTGAACTTACCCCGGACATGTGCGAAGGGGCTCGCTATGCACACTTCTGGGATTCTAGGGACTCTCAACGTCTCGAAGATAACCAAGTTTTCTGGGTCCTTTTTCAGCATAGCTTGGCCCCAGCCATTAACTCCCGACCATGATTATACCCAGCCGTGTATGATAGATACAAGGATATTGCAGCTTTTCAAATCACTATGCACAATGTCCATATCAAAGCACACAAAGATAAAGCTTGGACTTAGCTCCCTTATATGGTGGCAGATGAAGACACTGACACCGTCATTGTGCTCTGCCCGCCTAACTAGAAGATTGGCTTCAAAACTAGCGTGAAGAGAATCGAAGGCACCAGCACTTCAAGAGTCACCCTCTCCGTCATCCTCAAGGATACCAGAAATGTGACCAAGAGTACTAGACAAGACATGACTGCGGCCACCCAAAAAGAAGCGCAGCAGAAGCAGACCTTTGAAAAAGACGTCAAGGCAGAGACTTAGGTAACGCAGCCAGACCTAGGAATAGAAGGACAGGATGTAGGAGGAGCTGCCTCCCCCCACGGCATGAAGCGAACAAGCAAACTTGTCAAAACGCCCCGCAAGAAGCAGCGCTTCCAGCAAACGGCACGCGGCGAGACAGTCACATTGACTGATGGAGACCTTGAACAAATCATTGATGCAGTCATTTTGGCCACAGAGGACCGATGGGTAGCCTTAAAGGAGCAATAGAAAGCTATGGTCAACACAATCCAGGCTGAGCTCCGAGCGCTACAGATGAAGATAGATACATTGCAGGCCACCGCGTAGCACAAAGACCTTGAAAATGTGATTCACCAAATTTGCGCGGAGGTTACCACAGAGATACCGACCATAGCCACCCCTCAGGAGAAGGTTGAAAAGTTGGTCGCCGCACTGAAAGCCTCCCACGAGGAAGTTCAGATGGTCAAGGAACACATGGAGCAGTGGATCGCGGACCTCTAGGCTAAGTTGCAGACCAAAACACCCCCGGAGGTACGGGCCCAACGAACGGTGCTGGTCGCAGAGGCTACGCGTGACATTATAGGGAAAATTGCGCAGGGTGCCCAAATATTAGATACGACCATGCAGCTATGGACCAAGGTCCAGCGCGACCCACTCCTACAAAGCATCAACCAGGACCTGCGGCAAAAAGAAGAAGAGTTCGCGACATTAGAAGCTACCCTGTCCACTTTAGTTCCTGCTCAACGCTTGACACGGTTGCGCACCATTCATGCCCTCGAAACTGATATTGATGAACTTCGACACAAGAAAAACACCCTCAATGACTGCCTGAAGCCTTGGGTTGCTGAGGCCCTCAAGCTGTCTCAAGATGTGGATGTCGCGGTTAACCAGCTGAACCAGACTCTGGCAAGTGTCACCACCGCAATGGAAGGCCCGATTTCTAAAAATATGGTTGCCATCGCCCAGAAATCCGCTGCTCAGAGAAAATTTGTGCTGCCTCCATTATCCAAGGTGATCGAATTTTTGCAGGCGTAGGTGGAGAACCCACCCTCTCAGTGACTCGGGACGAGTCACAAGATAGTGTTGGGGGACCATTGGAACAGGGTCCCCTAAAAGCTACAATTTTGTATAAGTTTTGTATATTTTTGTCCTAATTAGCCTAACATGGGGGTTTTGGGGTGGGTCAAAACCCCTAACGCATTGTAATAGGTCAAGGGTAGACCAAGAGTCCGCAAACCATGTTTTGCGGACCATTGGATGCATAGGCTAAATTGGTATAAATAGATGAACCTTTTTTGAGTCATAGGTAGAAGAGAATAGATATTGATGATAGTTGCGAAGTGTTAGATTTGTTTTGGTTGATAGGGAAAGGACTCCTAATGGCTATGTGCACAGAGATCCTCAGTCCTGCCATGTGAGGACCTTGCTGGCTGTGTGCGCACGCTGCGTTGAATTGTATTTGGGTTTTGGATATTAATATATGTGAATCTGGTTAGAGTATCTCTACGTTATCTGAGTTTATGTACTACTGTTGATGTGAAATGTGAGGTATATGGTTGATTATGTGTTGTTATAATACAAAGTATTCATGTGATCTATTGTGTATGTGTTTATGATCTTACTTGTGATATTACTGATGCAAAGCTGTTGATTTAATCTATGACTGATAGTAACTCTGGTAACTGTGGACTATCAACCTGCGAATAGATCTGTTATAACTACGAGAATATCCTTATTCCTGTTATATGAACCTATGATTTGTCGATTACTGTGATTATAGTTGTTGTACTGATAGATCAGTGTTTCACATGTGGATGCGAAGATAGTTAGTAGATATGAACTCTGTAATATAAGTCTGTAACTAGATCTGAAGCTGTTAAAGTTGGGAACACAACCCTATTTGAATTAACTGCACTCTATCAGGGTGTGGAAACCTGGTTCCAACACCTTCCCATACTGCTTTAGGTGAGAATTTGGCCTGCGCAAGCAGGTCACTACCGAAAGGGCAATAGTATAGGGGTTTGTTGGCAAACCTTAACCTCCGAACCTGGGTCAGGACCCTTTGAGCCAACAATGTTCAAGAGAACAATCAACAAAAAGAGGAAGATTTGAATTTCATAATAGAATAGGACATCCAAGGTGATCCAACTCAGCAAGTGGACCGAGGGCATCACAACTATATTGACATATGGTTCAAAACAGTCATTAAGTTGTAGCAACACACTCTTATCTAACAGTACTTGATACAATCCCAGTCAAAGAAACTCATCTCTCATATTCAGGTACATGTCATAGCATCTATTCCAAGTGTGCACATGATTTTAACGGTCATCTTGATGTGTACATGGCTCCATTGGAAGTATTCCTATACTTGAAAAAGGTTTTGTTTTTTCAAGTACAGTATGAAAGTGAAAAAAGAAAAAAGGGAAAAAGAATAAAATCTCAGGTGAAAACCTCTTTTGAGGCATTTAAGATTGGTTCACTGATTGAAAACCTCCATGAGGCAGTCATTGGGTTGAAAAAAAAAAAAAAAGGGGAGAAAAAAAAAGATGCTAGATCAAAACCTCCTTCGAGGCACCCAGGCAGACCTACCAGTTGAAAAACTCATTTAGGCATCTAGTAGGCCTTAAAAAAAAATTTCATTTCTCCATGTATCTCTCTCTAATGAATGCAGTTTCTCTCCAACCTTTGCAAGAAAAAACAACAAGTTGGCACAAAAAGAAAATTTGGTCAACACCCTGGTCAAAGGTAGTCAAACTTGGACTTCCTCCTCCTATGCTCAGAAGCTCCAAAATGACCTCAAGCATATTATCACATGAAACATCAGTAGAAACTTCAATATCACCTACTAAAACAAATCAATGGTAAGGCTCAGGCATGCAATCATCTAACCCTTTCTTCGAATCTATTTTAGCTTAATAAAACATTAAAAAGTGTGAGAAGGAAAGTTTTTAATATAGCCAAATCAGTAGCAAAGCAACCTCAACCTTATCTAGCGACCAACCTCACTTTTTTCACCAAGAAGAGGAACAAGAAAAAAGTAAAAAGGATTTGAGAAAGTGGATAGTAAGAAATTCATTGTAATGGAAGACAAGGAGTGCCAAGGGGAAACCAAGGGTGAACTTAATTAATAGAAAATAACTTTGAGTTTATTTTGCATGCAAAAAAAATAAAAGATAAAAAATAAAAGGTGGATCCACCACCTCTTGGCATGAAAAATACAAATTTTCTTAAGGCATCTGAAGATCTCTATGCAACACCCACAAGAAGAAATTCAAAAAGAATAGCAAGAAGATTACCATGAGGAGCAGCGCATGGGCCAATAAACAGAAAATGAAATAAGCCAGCATGCAGGAAGAACCATCAAGCAGGGAGGATGAATAAGTTGCTCAAAGGATGAGCAATAGTTTTAGTAGGGAGGTGATGATGGACCTCTAAATTAGACATAAATTAAGGCCCATCTAATCTTTCTTAGGCCCATATACCTTTCTTATGCATATTAAAAGACATATTAAATCTCTCCTTCTGCATTTAATAATGTTTTCTTATGATTTAATATTTTTTTAGGAAGGTTTAAAGGTAGTTGCATATTTGTACCTAATATTGGTTATTTTTGTAGAATATTGGGAGAATATTGGTCAGATTATGCAGATTTGGAGAAGGAGATAATTTAGGGACTTGCTCCCTGCCACTGGAAGATCAATATTGAAGAATAAATGAGCACAATGTCAGTAAATTATGGAGAAATCTTGTAGAGATTCAAGGGGGTTTTCCACCCTTCTTTACTATCAAAGGCAACCAAGCAAACTGAAGAGGAAGTGTACTCAATCTATGTTTACTTGGATTCAAGTGGACTCAATCACTATTTTTAAGGGAGTTGTTGGTAGCTACCCTGTAGAATAAATAAAGCAGAGCTAGAGCTAGGAAGGATTCTTCAATTCCATTCAGAACTTTTGTTGCAAGCTATTAAGCTTTTTATTTTTGTACTCAGTGATTAAACTTTCATAAATGTAACGAGGCTATTCTCTTCTTGAAATGAACAGACAGACTCCATTTTACTGATTTAGTTCCAGAGAGCTGGACTCACTCGTGTGTTAGGGCCCAACCCATGTGCCTCAACTTCTCTGTTATTTTCATTCTTCCCTTTCTATCATTTAGCTAGTTTTCTTTCTGTCATTCAATTAGTTCTGCTTCTGATAGTTTCATTGTTGTTTAGTTTTTTCTTTCAGTGCACTACTATATTTTTTCATTTGCTTATGAGAGTAATAGAATAGAGGAAGACCAAAAAGTTGTGGATCAATACCCCTTTCTCATCTCTGTCAATAGATCTCGAGGAGGGTGAACCTTCCCACAGACCCAAAGAATAATTCCTGTTCACTATTTCTGAGATTGAAAGTAGAGTTGCATTACCATTTTTAGCCTTCCTTTTGTAATGGTATTTTCATGCATTTGTCTATTTTTCATGCATAGATCAGTAGATTTGTTTACAGGAATTAATGTTAAAGCCCTAGAACAGCTTCGTGGTGCTTCCCCACTTCATTTTCTCTCTGTATTCACAAACTGCACACTGCTGTTATGCCCTCCATTCTGTCTTTTTTTCCACTTATTTTAACTGGTGCACCCACCTTTTATCCCTAAAAGCACTTAAACCATTCAACTCACCTTATTCCTTTGTTTTTATTGGTCATGGTTTCCTTACCCCTTTTAACGAAAAAAATTTGAAAACCATTAAAATTCGAACTCCACCTTTGCTCCTCGAATCTCTCGCTACCATACTTTTCTCATCACAAATCGCATTTTCTTTGGTTTTTGTTAACACTTACCGCTCCAACCGCCAATTGCGATAATCCTCCATGCTCCGCCGCAACACAAATCACAAATCACATTTTTATTTGGTTTCTGTTAACACTTACCAATTCGAAACACCGATTGCGATAATTTTCCATTCTCCGCCACATCACAAATCACAAATCGCATTTCGCAACCTTTTCCCTTTTTCCTTTAAGACTCACCACTCTCAATGCCGATTACAATATTGTCATTGCACTTTGCCACCAGTCCTACCGCCACGTCACCCGTCGCATTTCACATTTCATAAATTTTTCCCCATCGCATTTCAAATTTCGCAACTCTTATCCCATTCCATTTTGCACTTCGTAGTTTTTATCTCCATCACATTTTGCATTTTGCTCCCGCTCCCGAACAACACATACGCTATCCCTCCAAATTTGCGATATCACATATCACATCTCGCACTTCCATCTGCCATCACACTTTCCAAATTATTCCACTCCAAAGCATTTTTGCGCTATAATAAAGTTTTAATAAGGTTCAAACCCCTCTTTCCACACCTCTAAGCCTTGTCCCATATATTCAAGCCCTCCATTAGCATCTTTAGCCCTTTTTCCTCCAAACTGTAAGCCACACTTTGTCAAGTCTAGTTTATCATGAATAGTTGCATGGTTAGAAGCATGATAGCATGGTAAATAGATCATAGGATAGGTAGGGTGTGTTTAGCCAATTTGCCTAGCTAGGTGCAACTTAGTTTAGCTTCTTTTCAGTCATTTCCTTTTCATCAAATTAAATTAGTTTCATTCCTGTCATTTCTTTTCAGAAATATAGTTTAGTTTCTTTTCAGTCATTTCCTTTTCTGCAAATTAAATTATTTTCCTTCTTGTCATTTATTTTCAACAATTTAATTTAGTTTCCTTTTTTCATTTCCTTCCTGCAATTTAGTTTAGTTTCACTGAAGTGTGACATAATTCACCAAGAAACCATAGAAGTAGCACCCTTTCGTAGAGTGGAAGAGGATGACATGAGTAGAATGTATATGTTGTGTATATAACACTGTCACCTTGAAGTTTGTACGAATCCTTGGTTGATAAAGTAAAGTAGGGAAGCCCCTGGGAGTTGCAGCACTCTTGGTGTAACACTAGGGCTCACTAGAGACCACCCATGATGGGTCGATTTCCTTCCTTGCAAATAAATACCAACATGCTCCTAAGGCCAAAACCCGTATTGAAATTCAGAGTAACAATGAACCAGAAAAAACATCCTACAGATCCTAGATGGAAACAAATTCACCCAAATATAGAACTAGACATGCCAACCATGAAAAAAACCCCTTCAGAAAAAATCGTAAGTTCATCCTATGCCATACATTCCCATTCGCAGCAGTAAAATTCCATACATAACATAAATCAATTTATAAACAATAGAAGCAACCATATTTCCTTCTAACAAACGAAATACATTGAGTCTCGTAGTCATCCATTCACAGGAGATAACACTAATATTATGAGCAACAGTCATATTTTCGGTGTGTCTATGGCAATGGATAAAGGGAAGAGACCAAACATACCCTAGCATTGCCGCCATGAAGCCTGCACTAGGACCCTTCCGCAACCAGAGCCTTTCAATCGCCCTTGCCGCGGGAGAGGAGCATCCCCACTAAACCTCAGCTCCAAGAAAATCAACGCTCCACAACCAAATTGCATGCAACAAAAAATGATAACCTCCAACACATGGTTGATTAATGCTCGGCATGCCTTGTTACCCAACTTGATCTCTCCCGCACCTGCTCGTATCACCTCACCTCAGTCACAAACATCATGCTCTTACCACGACCACCTTCCCACTTCAATTTCCATCATATCACTCCTGTCGTGAGTCCGAAGTGGGGCAGTCTTCTTGCACACACCCCAATCAAGGGAGTGTTAAATGTTAAATTAAAAAATATAAAAATCATTAAATTTAAATGACAATTCTTAATGTTAAAATTTAGATTAAAAATGTAGAAGTCATTGAATTTAAATAATAAATGGTTAAAATTTATCATAGAGGTTATAGAAATCAAAGGTGATATTAATTCTAGAGACTAGTAAATATATAAAATTCCAAATTGCTTACTAACTCAAATCAACAAATATCATCCATAAATAATATTAATATATGATTTTTTTATTGTTTTAACTAATTAGATAATTATGATATGTTGATGGAAAATCATTTATTAAATTTAATTAATATATAGATAATAATTGTAATATTCTCTTTTTATTCAATTATTTAATTTTATTTTCAAGGTGGGTGTGTATATGAAGGTGGAATATCTACAACCTGAAATGAGTGTAGCTCATGTAACACGGAGGGGTAGTCTAGTTACCAAATGGAACTCTACATGGATTAAGGTACATCAATGACTATAACCTATTCTGGTTTGCTCTTGGGAGAGGGTAGAAGTGACGGCTTTATGATCTAGAATGGATCATTATATTGTTTTTCTTCCAGCTCGATCTTTTAGAGTGGAAAAAGTAGAGGAATTAGCTCATAGGAATATTTTTACTAACTATACCTAGTTTGGAAAATTTGAGTCTAAAACATTCTGGGAGCATTTTGATGCTGATTAGAATCTAGATTGGGGGAAAAAATTTGCTAAAAGTTAAAAGTGCTTAGAACCACTCCAAACTAGAACGACCAGACAACTCTCGTTGTCAAGAATCTGGCGCACTTCGCTTCACTCAAAACATAGCCCATATGAGGAAGATAGAGCATGTTGTTTGTTTTCCTAAACAGTTAAAATTTTTTCAGAAAATGACAGAAAGGTGACATGGCAACCTAGTCAGAAAAAAAGAATATTCTGGGAATATTCCTTCTTTTCGCCCAATGACACTATGGCAAGTGTTAATTCATGGATGATTTCTAAGTGGGTGATTTATCACGTTTTTATTTGATTTTGGAGGAGCCAGTAGGAAGAGGACACGGGGCAAGCTCGGAGGCCACCACGTTTGATCCAGGTGGATATTGGTGGTCACCCGCCTATTCCACTTGGGGCTCCACCATTGTCTCTTTCAGTTTTTCAGTTTCGGCACAATTTACTATTTTTAGCAGTTTTTCAGGTCCTAAAATTCCGGAGCCGTTTTGAGGCCCTAAACGATGTTTTTTGGGAAAACGAAGAGCAACATGGGTCCATGGACCGATGTTTCTCATTCAAAATTTGTATTCCTCGGATAGATCTTTCTAACGAGGTATGGTATGCGTCAAACAGAGATCGTATGCCAAAGTTATGCCCCTGGGAAGTTGAAACACCAATTTACCCAAACGAGGCCCATAGTTTTGGCGCTTCATCTCCTAGGGTTAGGGTTTTGGCTGTTTAGGATTTCCCATTGTTTCTAAATAATAAATAGGCCCTCGAGCCTCATTGTAACTCGCCTCGTAGGCTCGTAGGGGCCACATCTCTTCTCGTGAGATAGCTACTAGCGCTCAGCTAGTTTTATTTCTTTCTGTCTGTAAGCAAATTTAGTTCTTTTCGACATATTAATGAAATGAAGTGTTATTTCCGCCGCACTTCCGTATTTATGGTTATATGTTTATTCCGTTGCATTCCCGCATAAATCCGGACTGCTGTATCGAGCGGTCCGTTTTTCTCGATCCTTCTTTACATGTCCCCAACAAGGTCGGGGTATAAGGAGTTAGGGCTTGATCTGGTGGAACCTTTGCAAGATCAGCCTCGCAAACCCCAACGGACGCCCATGGGGGACAAAAATAAAGATGAGGGAGCAGGAGATCCTATCAAAATATTTCTCGAGGAGGCCCTCGAAAAATAAAGGAACACGATGATGGATAACTTTGCCTAGATCCTTCAACGACTGGCCACCGGCGGCGCATCCGCATCCAGTAGCCACTATGGAGGCGTGACTCCCTTTAAGGTACAAGTAAATTTGAAATTCCCATATTTGAGGGTCAAATAGATGCAGATGTCGTAGATAGATGGTTGAATTTATTAGAAGGATATTTCTCGGTTCATGACTTTTCCGATCGGGAGAAGATTATTTTTGCACTCGTCAAAGCTACTCCCCATTTCAAGGACTGGTGGGAAATCTACTCTGAGAAAAAGGATGAGACAGAACCCTCTCTGTTCTCAGCTATACCAACTTGGAATTCTTTCCGAGATGCCATCAAGGAACAATACTATCCCGTGGGGAGCTATGAGGACAAGTACATACAATGGACCACGTTGCGGCAACAAAGGGATCAAGATGTGCACGAGCCGACGAATCTGTTCCATACCCTGCGCACAAAGTCGGGTATCAAAGATTCAGAGAAACATTTGGTGCTAAAGCATGTAGATGTATCCAGACTCCGTATAGATAAATTCAAGAGGAAATGGAGTTCCTCGACATCTCCTCGCTTAGTACGGCATACCGGTATGCTGCCAAGATTGAGCAGAAATTCAAACAGAAGAAGCGAGACTTTGGATCTAGGAATCAAAAGCAAGGGAAAGGTGCTTCCAAACCGTAGAACAAAGGACAGAGCTAAGGCATGGCAGCTAAAGACGACCCGTCGAAGCCACAAGAAAAGAATAGCACCACAAAGCCAAAGAAGGACACGGGAAAGTGGTGTGAGTTCCATAAGAGCTCCACTCACAACACAAGTGAGTGTCTGGCAAAGCAGTCGCTAGTGGCCGAGATGAGGGCTTATCGAGTCGATGCATGCTCCCGACTCGAATCAGAACCTGAAAAGGGGAATGAAAAAGGGAAACAGATTATTGATGCGGAGCCCAATGCCACTGTTGCCACTACAAAGATCTAGAAGGAGGAACCGGAAGATCCAAAGGAGGAGGAACGTCTCTTCCACTCCCAGATGTGGGTAAAGGGCTCCCCTGTACAGTTCATTATCGACAATGGGAGCCAAAAGAACCTCATTTCAGCAAACACTGTGAAGTGGTTGGGCTTGCCAACCACAACTCACCCACATCCATACACCATCGGGTGGCTTCACCAAGGACGAGATCTCTGTGTCAGCCAGCAGTGTCGCCCTCCCTATAGCATCAAGCCCTTCACGGATGAGGCATTATGTGACGTTGCTCCTATTGATGTTTCGATGTGCCCTATTAGGACAACCATACTTGTAAAAGTCATGTTGTGTATGAGTCTCGACCTCGTGCTGTTATTGTTACTTTGGGAAATGTTGGGTAGATACCGGGAGGTACCACCTCCCCGCCGCTTATCTCTTTGGTTGCTTCCAAAACAATGCAAATAAGCTCATTTCCCAAACCAGGAAATTCGTTTTCCTGATGATCCGCCCCCAGGGCAAGAAGAAGACTGTGGCCACGACCTCCAGACAAGGCTCCTCTGCACAACAACAACAAATGGATAAGGTTGTGGAGGAGTATGGGGACATTTTCACCTCACCCATAGGGGTTCCTCTGCACTGTCAGGTCAAGCACCCGATCGATCTGACCCCAAGTGCGCCGCTACCCAACGGACCGATCTATCGGCGCTCTGTTCTGGAGAATGATGAAATCAAGAGGAAGATTCAGGAGCTGCTGCAGAAGGGTCACATCCGACCAAGTTCATCACCCTGTGGGAGCCTGATCATGTTGGTACAGAAGAAGGATGGGACGTGGAGACTCTGTATTGACTATCGGGTGCTGAACAAGATCACTATCCAGAATAGGTACCCAATCCCATGGATTGATGACCTTCTGGACCAACTCAAAGGTGCAAAATATTTCAGCAATATTGACTTGAAGTCGGGGTATCACCAGGTACCAATTGAACCCTCTGATGTGTGGAAGACTGCCTTCAAAGCCAAGGAAGGCCTTTTCGAATGGCTGGTCATGCCTTTCGCGTTGACGAATGCTCCCACCACCTTCATGAGGATGATGGACGACACCTTATGCCATTCACCAACTCCATTGTAGTGGTGTACTTGGACGACATTATGACTTCAACCACACTTCTGAAAATACAATAAGTGGGAGTGCCTCGACAAGTCATTTAAACTTTTTAAACACTGCGACAACACAGGTTGTGTGCCAATTTTGAGAAGTGCACTTTTGACATGACCCAAGTTCAGTATCTAGGATACATTATTGATGAAAGGGGGGTGCATGTGGATCGAAAAAAAAATCCAATTCATTTGGAATTGGCCAACCCCAACCACTCTAATAGAGCTTCGCAGCTTTCTGGGTCTTACAAATTTCTACCGTAGGTTCGTGTTGGGATTCTCTCATATCACATGGCCCTTGAGTCAAGACACCAAGGGAGGAGAGAAAGAAAAATTATTCTGGTCGGAATCTCAACAAAAGGCATTTGTAGAATTGAAACATAGCATCTGTTCTACCCCAGTGGTCACATTACCAGAATTACAACAACCATTTGAGATGAGACATGCCTCTCGACTATGCTATTGGGGCAGTTCTTACTCAATGAGGGACATCCAAAGCTGGCATTAAAGGAGACATTGTCTCACACGCTCGTGCTATCCCACTTATGACAAAGAAATGTATTCCATTGTGCAAGCTTGTCGACAATGGAAGCATTACATTTTGGGGAAGGAAACAATCATCCACACAGACCACCGGCCCTTGCAGTTCCTACAGACATAAGGGAAGTTGCAGAATGATCGCCATCAGAAGTGGTCCACATATCTGCAATAGTTTCATTTGAACATCAAGTACAAGACGGGTAGCACCAATCATGTTGTAGACTGCCTTAGCCGACCACCAATCATGGCGCTCACCACCGTGCTCAACTCTTGTGGGAACGAGACTTCTGATTGGCCACTTCTCTATGAGAGTGACCCAGAATTCGGCCACACTTACAAGGCACTCTTGGGGGGTATGCAAGTTCCAAATTTTCACCTCTAAGATGCACTTTTATGTCACATGGGACACCTTTGTGTTCCTTCAAGCGAGCGTGCCAAGATGATATGGGAAGCACAATACAGTCGCGTCGCTGGGAATTTCGGGGTCGAGAAAATAGTAGCAATACTATATAAGTATTTCTATTGGCCAAACCTTCGAAACGATGTCAAGAAGCACATGATATCTTGCACTGCTTATGCCATTGCCAAACCGACCATCAAGAAGAAAGGCCTATATACTCCACTATCTACCCCTAGTCGACCTTGGGAATCCATCTCCATGGATTACATGTCGGGCCTGCTTTCTACTAAGCATGGAAATTACTATGTTTTCGTGGTCGTCGATAGATTTTCGAAGATGGCCATTATGGGCGACCTGCAAGAAGAATATCACAGCAGAAGCCACTGTTAAACTCTTCTTTGAACAAGTGTGGGTGCACTTTGGGATCCCATAGTCTATCATATCAGATCGGGATAGTAGGTTCCTTAGCACATTTTGGTTCGGCCTCTGGTCAATGTTGGACTCCAAGATCACCAAGTCCACATCTTTCCATCCCCAAACAGATGGCCAAACAGAGGTCGTCAACAGAATGATTGTACACATTCTGCGCATGTACAATTCAAAGCATCCACGCACATGGGACGAGAGCCTCCCCTATGTACAACATAGTTATAATCGGGCTCTCCACACCTCACCGCCATAGCCCCTTTCAGGTGGGCTTGGGATTCTAGCCACTATGTCCTATTGACGTAGCCATACCATTTGCAGTTGCTCAGGTCAATTCAGCTCATGTCCAGTCTGAAGTTGACAAAGAAAGTAGCTTCATCGAGCGCATTCAGCACATCTGCCAACAGGTTCATGATATATTGGACAGAGCCAATGCCAAGTACAAGCAACCCCATGATCAACACTGGGTGCCACACAACTTCCAGGTGCGTGACAAAGTATGGCTACATTTGTAGAAGGAGCGCCTCACTGGACTGCACTGCAAGCTTTGCCCACTCCGATACGGGCCGTACACCATCAGCAAGGCTGTGAGTGACAAGGTTTCGAGTTCAGTACTGGTGCATTCCTTGGTCTGCACCCAGTCTTCAATTTGGATCGCCTTCATCCTTACTTCCCACCTCTACTGGACACCTCAGAAATTGCAGAACAACTCACATCAACAGAGTTAAACCCAGACTGCATGGAACAGGCCACCACAGATTGTATCATGGGATATAAATCAAGAACAATCGCCAATAGAAGATCCAACTATATCGGGTTGTCAAAGCTGGCCAACTCCTGCACCAAGGAAAGTGGTTCACCAGGGACCAAGTTCAGCAGAAATTTCCTCATCTCATGGAGGAACTTAACGCAATGGAGACCATTGCTTCCTAAGGGGGAGGAATGATCCAGGTGGATATTGGTGGTCACCCGCCTATTCCACTTGGGGCTCCACCATTGTCTTTTTTAGTTTTTCAGTTTCGGCACAGTATACTATTTTTAGCAGTTTTTCGGGTCCTAAACTTCCGGAGCCGTTTTGAGGCCCTAAACGACATTTTTTGGGAAAACGAAGAGCAACATGGGTCCATGGACGATGTTGCTTGTTCAAAATTTGTAGTCCTTGGATAGATATTTCTAACGAGGTATAGTACGCATCAAACGGAAATCGTATGCCAAAGTTACGCCCGTGGGAAGTTGAAACACCAATTTACCCAAACGAGGCCCATAGTTTTGGCGCTTCATCGCCTAGGGTTAGGGTTTTGGCTGTTTAGGATTTCCCATTGTTTCTAAATAATAAATAGGCCCTCGAGCCTCATTGTAACTCAGTTCAGAGGCCTGTAGCCGCCACATCTCTTCTCAGAGATAGCTACCGGCGCCCTAGCTAGTTTTATTTCCTTTCTGTCTGTAAGAAAATTTCAGTTCTTTGATATTAATGAAATGAAGTGTTATTTCCGCTGCATCTTTGTATTTATGGTTATATGTTTATTCTGTTTCGTTCCTGCATAAATCTGGATCAACGTTCCCCCCGCATGTAAGGCTGAAATGTGGTTAATAATGGTTGAATTTTATTAATATATGCATTGGAAAATTTATTGTTGGTGGAAGGGTTGAGGTCAGGGTCGACCTCACGACCTCCCCTGCACTAACCATAAGCATTACCAACTATGCCGCATGAAGTTCTTAACATGTATGGGGCGAGATATTTATTTGAGTTTAAAGCAAGGTTCAGGCGGAGGCAAAAAAGACCAACCCTTACCATAATACCTCCCGTTGTGACCTATGGCGGAGGCCTAACCAAATGGCATAATATTAGTGTTAAAACATGCTTAATTAAGCACTAAACCCCATTTAAAATGCGCTTAAACCTTCCTAATTGCAGATTTGCACAAACACGCTTAGAGCGCTAAACCTCATATTAATGCGCACTTAACTTAAAATAATATAACCTTTAATTGCGGATTAGGTTTGGCGAGTCTGCTATTTTCAGCGCCAACTCCATTTTTTCCGGACCTAACTTGAGTTTCTCCAAATTTGGAGGAGTTTTCCTAGAGAAAATTGAAGAAGCCATAACTTTGGCATATTTCGACCAAATTAGGTTGAGAAAGAGTCAATCCTAGATTATTTGGATGCTTTGAGCATGATGATGTAGGTTGCAGAGGAATAATAGCATTTATGTAAGCATTTTTTTCACTTTGAAGATTAAATAAGCCTAGGGCCACCAACAAACGAGGCCATGTCTAGATCACCTGAAGACCATTTGCTGAGCCAGAAGAGTCTATTTTGAGGTTTTTGAGTCTTCTAAATCCAATGGAGCAAATTTAAAAGCCATTAGAGCACTGTAAATGCATGTTGTTAGGGTCCTATAATAATAGGATTCATAATTTTTTAATTGACTTTGATTAGTCTTGTAATATGTACATACTTTGCTTTATGCAAGTTGTTTTCCCATATTAGAAAATAAAAAATGAAAAGAGGGTAAAAAGTCCTAAAAGAAAAATAAAAGGAATTGAAAAAAAAGCTATCAAAAAGAATAGAAAAATGGACCCCAAATACAAAAGAGATAAGAATAAGACATGAAAGTGATGCAAGTCAAAATTCCACTACTAGCTACTTTTCATTGCAAATAAATTATTATGTGCAACTTGTTCAAAATGCCATAATCCATGATGAGTTAAAATAACTTAATCTTGACTTTTTCATGCTTCAAATTTCATGCTGAGATATAGAGAATAAAGATTTTTCCAAACATTTTAATCTTGGATAATCAATAGTTAGGTAGAGAATAAATGAGGAGCTCAACAGTTTAATCTGAGCCCTTGGATGAAATAAGGTTAGGATTAGATAGTTTCCTGTTTTAAAAGAAAAATGGATAAGGGTTTGTAAACTCAAATGCACCCATGAAAATAAAGGAAAAAATGGTAGAATAAATGATGGGTAGGAAGAAAGTAGTTTCACAAGACATGGATAAACATCATCTGGCATATTACTAATTTCCCTCCCCACAATGTGTTCCAATACTAAAATCCTTCAGTTATAAAGAATCAGAGCATTTCTCTGACTTCTGGTGGGACCAAACCCACGTCTTAATGACTGATTGGCATCAAAGTATTGGATTCTACTTCATTAAAACCTTTCCCCTTCATAAAAAACCATTTCCCTTAACATCACTCATTTTTTCCTACTAAAACCCCTTTTCCTAAGTCAAAATGCATATTCACCTTTGGAAAAGTAAAAAATCCCTAAAATGCACTTATCCTAAGTTTTAAAGTGTAAAATGTTGATATTATACCCTCACTATGAAAATCCCGCATAAAAACATGTTTTTACACTACCCTAAGTGTATTTTAGTTTCCCCATTCATTTCATTCATTAACATGCTAATATAGTGTATTAACTCCTTTATAAACCTTCCATCCCGTATTATATTAATTCATTGTATATTAAATAAAACCAACCCATATTTTATGTTTATCCTATGGTATATTTTCCCAACGTGACATTTTCCTCGCTCCCCATAGGTTTAAACTATCTTTTTTTATATTAACCCGCCTAATGTTTACATTACACCTGCATGCATTACATTTTCTATGTAAAAACATTAAAACCCGCCTATCTGCCTATCCCTTTAACATTAAAATTTTATGTTAAAACTTTGTTTTAATGTATAAATTCAAACCTGCCGCATAAAAGAACTCCCGAGCCCCACGCCTAATACCAGCAACAAAGTCGCTTAATCCCAACCGTTCGCATCCACCCACTAAATCCAATGGCCCAGATCTCCCATCGCAAATTTAATAGTGTGATTGTTAAACAAAATAAGATTTTTGATAAAAGCAGTTTCAACCCTCCCTCTCTCCTCCACACATCAGTTTTATATTGGATCACATCATTTCAAGAAATACCATTTACCACATTTGGACAGTGCGATAAAGCGCTCAGTGGTAAATCATCCCCTGCGCCTAAACCACTCCCGATTTGAATTGACTGGTAATAAATTGAAACACTATTCAATTCAAATTATTTATAAAAACACCAATATGTACGCGTTTCAAGCCTTCTGTTGCTCTTTTTGCTCATAAAACCGTTCCTAATTGAGAAAAATAGGTTGCCACCCTGTTTGAATGCAAAAAACAACAGAATTCAACCAAATTCAGTGCTGCGATCACTCAAAGTCTCTAGTCTGCATTTAAAAGACCTCAGCAAGCTTTTGAAAGCTTCCAACTACTAGCAAACCCTTTTTCCGCATCAAAATTCCTAAATTCACAGGTATTTTTCAAGAAAAAGACCTATCCATCCATTGGAAGAACTATATTGTTGGATTAAAGCCTGTTTGCCTTAGAAACACCCATATTACCTCATAAAATCATCTCTGCTGCAAACCTTGAGAATTTCACAGTTTCTGAAAGCTATAATTTGTTTTTTAAGAAAAATATGATTGATTTAGCCATATGTAGAACTTTAGAAGCCCTATGAATGATTCAAAGTCTTCTATAGTGCTTAAAAACCCCTTGGCATAAGCTTTGCCTGTTTTAGGATTGTTTTCATCAAAGAAATCTGCAATAAACCCTTGCTAGCTATTCCTGAATCTGCAAAAGGTTAAGAAATTGGTTTTTAAAGAAAAATTGATAGTTTGAGGTAGAGAAACCCAAATTTTACCTGTTGAAATTGAAGAGAAACCTCTGTTATACTAAAAATACCTTCTGTAAACAGTTTAATCTTACAGAAGTGTGTTAAAAACCTAAAAACATAGTTTTAAAGTTCAAAAAAGGTAAAAACAAACCTATCAATGGCATCTAAAAGCGCAATTGTCATCAATCCACTACAACCTCCTGTTGTAGATGTTGAACATATCCCATTGGCTGATGTAGACTACAAAATCACTGATCCAGTAACTGAATTTAACCTTCTTTAGCTCCACTACTGGAGCCAAGAGAAATATTTGGACCAAGTAGATGAAGTGCTTGTTTGGGAGTCTAATTTTCCCAAGTATGTTGTTCCTCACACCCATCAATGCCCTAAGACCATCAAATTATGCCAAACCCATTATTCCCCAGATCAAAGAGCAATTGTCAATACTGAAAAAGAAGTATTGTTCACAATAACAGCTGAATCTATAAACCAAATGCTTCATTTGCAGCCTGAGCCCAATACAGTCCCTTTGTCCATTCAAGCTCTGAAAAAGTCCTATTTGGAATTTGATTTTCCCAAAAGATTCCAAATTTTCCAAACATTCATGCCCTCCTATGTGGAAATTCCAAAGCTAAATCCTCCCTATTTCTCATCTAAATTCCCAGAAGGAACAAGACACATTATCTCAATGTTGTATTTTATCCTTGGTTACTTCACTGATGAACATACTGATGCATCTATACTTGGTTTCCTATCTAATTTTGTGCCTGGTCAAACTCCTACAATCATCTATAATTTTGTTGAGTACATTACTGATAGTAACCGTGAAAAACTTTTTAAACTACCAACTGAAGGTGTATTTAGGTATACCTCATTTCTCTTCCATATGTTCCTCTATTTCTAGTCAGATAAGTTTCCAATAGCTCTTCAAAAGATGGATGTAGAGGGAAATGCACAGTCGGTCATTTTTTGGACTTCCTTGATCAGAAAGGAGTCAACTAAGTTCACATATGTAGACTTCACAGAATTTTTCATTCATCCATTGGTAAATCTACTTAAAAACAGTGTGCAACCTAGAATCAGTGATGAAATTAAGAGAGTTTTACAGTTATCAGAACAGAGCAGGACAAGTGATTGGTATCTATACCAAAATCACACTGAAGTTAGAGTTTATGGGACAAACCTCATTCCCTACAAGTTACCAAAGTATTTACCAATGAGGTTGTTTAATTTAGAATATGTAAGACATATTTTGAATTCAGATTCAGTAAATTTCTTGGCTGCTAAAAAGAAAACTCATTTTAAATTGAAGAACCAAGTAGGTCCCTTTATATGAAATAGCAAAGAAGCAGGTATAGAGGCAGAAAAGTAGTTGGCAGAGTCTAAATTCAGCAAAAGTTTTATTTGGCACTATGATCCTTATGGAATAATTAGAAAAATGAGAGTGAAGTGTAAATTAACTCTCTATATTCATGAGAAAAATCCTGACATTGAGAAATTCTCTAACCAATCTGAATGGTTAGAAAATACATGGGTAGAAGTTGATCAACAAAGTGATACTAGTCACATTCTGCAGACTCCATCTCAGGAAGAGATAGGTACAAAAAGAAATAGGGAAGAGGGATCATATACTGTTGAAACTACCACAGAAACCAAGTTCAAACTTAGGCAACAAGAAACCAAAGATCAATCCTGCAGATAAAGAAAAAGAGACTGTGGAGATTTTAGATACAGATATTCCAGATAAAGACACTGTGCCTCCCACAGTGATTGTAAATGAAAAACAACCTGCCACTTCCGACACACAATTGATCCAGAAACAACAAAGTGTGGAAGTTTCATCATCAAAACAGCCAGAGGACAAAGATATGGATATTAAGGAAAGGTATAAAGAGATCAAGGCTAAGAATGAGGAAATTAAGAATGAAATTTACTCTCAATAACTGAAACAGACTCCAGGCATACAAAACAGGCTACTTTCATCCTTTGATTATCAAAACAAGAAATTGGTGATGATAGTACTTCAACCTACAGTGCCAACTCCCAAAATAGCATCTGATTACAAAAAAATTGATTTTGAAGTACCAATCCAAGACATTTATCCCTTGGACCAGATTGAATTCCACAAGCAAAGTTCAGAGCTGATATATTCTACAATGACTACAAAAGCAATGAGTGTTCAAAATATCCAAAATTCTTTGAAAAATATGAAAGATCAACCCAAGGTTTAAAAATCTGCATCATATGCTAAAGATACCAAAATCAAGTCTTTAGAGGAGTTAGTTATTGAAGTGGGTTATGACCCTTCTAATGTAAAAGCTGCAAAAGAACTGGTAAAGAAGAAAAATGTTGATATTGAAGCACTCAGAAAACAATTGAAATTACCTCCTACAGAGCATCCACAGGCTAAATAAATTGTACAGGAAGCAAACCAAAAGGATGGGATGATGAGCCTCATATTACAGATGACAGTGCAAATTAGGGAGATGGAAATTGAGATGGACAAGTTAGTTCAAGAAAAAGAAGTTGTAAAGACACAAAATGTCCCTCCTACTGTAATTCCTGTGGTGAAAACAACAGTGCCATCTACTCTGGTAGAAGAATTAGCTCCAGAGGTTCCATTGGCTACAATAGTGCCAGTCACTTCATCCACCACTTCTGCCACTGAGTCTTCCACTACAGCAGTTCAGAAATTAGATGAGGCCAGCAAACTAATAAAATCAATGGAGGACATGTCCATACAAAATAATGAAATAAACAGGTTGAAAGAGAAAATCAATAATCTTGAAGATGCCAAGAAGTTAGCACAGATAAATGCTAAAACAGAAGAACAAAAGGCTAAAAGGTTAAGTTAACAATTCAAAAAGGTAGAAACATAGTTGACCTTGAAAGAGCCCATGACACATATTAAAAATCAACTATGGTTCAATATCATTGAATCAGTCAATGATACTTGGCCATCTATTCAAGTGATTTATGAACAAAAGGATTTACTCAAGGCAGCTAAAGAAGAAATACTGAAGACCAAAGAAGAACTAGGTGCCAAACCTGAAGAAGCACTGGAAATTATTAAGTTTCTCGATACTAAAAGTAAGCAAGAATTGGATGAAATAGGAATAACAGACAGGACATAAACCATTCTTGAGGTGAGAAAAGTAATTTCTAAGATAAATTTGATGAAACTAGTGGAAGAAAAGTGCCAAAATATGGATATGGCCATCACAAGATTCATGGTGAAATTTGACACTTTGAGGCAAAAAGGACTTCCAAATCTTTTAGTAATCAATGATAAATTGATGAAACAAGAAGATTATAATAAAAAGATAAGGTAATTTTCTAAAGAACGGGTGAACAAATCAGATTGGCAAGGGATTCCAACAGGTAAAGTTTTGCACAAAAGCATTGAAAATCTGTTTTATTTACAACATGAAATAAAGCACCTTTTTGTGGTCAAGCCAACCTTTGCAAAATACACAGAAGCCGATGAGAACTTCAGGAAACTCATGAAGATCAAATTACCAGAGGAAAAATTCTGGGAGAAGCTAACAACCTTGTTGTAAAAATCAATTTGCAGTAAGAAAAAATAACAAAACAGAGTTGTTGTTTTTTACACAGTAAAATAGTTTTCAACAGTCAAAATCAGCAACCAAAGTGTATCAGGTTAAAGAGTATTAGTTGAAAAAGTGCATCAGATGAAAGAGGAAGACTAAAATAGATTAAATATCAAAATTCCAGTGTGAGGAACACCTCAACTGCCCAGTTGCAACCCAAATCCAAACATCAGGTTATTTAATTTCAATAAATAGGACAACTAGCAATTTGTTAGACAACTGTCACTATCTTTTTGTAAAAATATATTTTATTTTCCAAGAAATATTCCTAAGACTGTTCATAGGATATTTTCTACTATTTTTTGTATAAATACTTCATCATTTGAAGTATTAGTGTGGAAAAAATGTTGAATATTTCTATAGCTGTTATATTCTGAACCTAAGGGTTTCTTGTATCAAGTTCAAGTCAGAAGACTGGATCTCAAGCAATAAAGCATCATATTACTAGATTCATGTGTTGGGCCACTGAAGTGAAGTATTTTTTAAATGTTATTTGTCAATTTTCTTATGTTTTTCATCCATTCATGAGTGTGTTCTAAATTTTAATGTGAAATCAGGAATTTTTATATCATAATTTGTTAAAAGCACGATGTTATTGACTAATTTTCATTTAAATGTTTTCTGCTGATATCTAGACTAGGGAACCCTTAATTTCTCCCTAATTTCGATTGACCTCTTCCTTTTCACTCCTTATCCAGATAAAAGAATTCTTAATTGCTCTTTATCCCGATTAAAACTATTTCACCATCAACCTTTGAAGATCTAAAGTGACTCTACTATCTTGCTCAGTGAAAATTTGACTTTAGACCTTGATCTTGATCTATCTGCTTGACACATTGACACCATTTTCCCAATGGATTACATATCCATAGCTATCCATCTCAGTAAGTGATTTTCCCACCAACTCAATTCAAAACCCCAAAACCAATTTGCCCTAATATAACTAGCCTAAAATTAGATATAAAAGCAAAGTTAAAATTTTATAGAGAGAGCCCTCTCTAAGCATTAGGAAGGCTATATCCTAAAGCTTAAAAGTAGGTTTGTGGTTACCTCTGATATTCTTTAAACTATAATAAAAAATATCAGAACTTTGAGAATTATTAGAGTGATAACACATGTAATAAGAGAATTTACCATTAATCCAAAGAGGGCCAAGCCATTGAAGCAGGTCCATGGAGATGTATCCCAAGAGGGGTGAACTCTATTATCAGATATTTTGTAATGTGTTTGTTGTGTATTATTTCTCTGCAATTTACTTGTTGTACAGATGTTTTTAACAACTAATTAACTCATTAATTTCTCATTAAAAATGCAAAACTTGACACATAAACCCTCACATAACTGGCTAATTTGAGACGATCCTAAACACATTTATTTTATACCGATGAGGGAGCTAGCATAGCAAAACTCGTTTTCCCATATCCAGATCAGATGCATCAAACGACATTTATTGAGGGGGTAAAAATTTGTTTCTTTAGCATAACACCTTTTTTCCTATTCTACGGACATCCAATGACACAAGAATCACCCCAATTAGAGTATGTTTGAAAAAGTTATGTCGCTTGGAAGTTGACCTTCCTATTTCGTCCACCATAATTTGAGAGTATGTTGCATCAACCCCGACTACTCATGGAAAATCGGTTGGGAACATGATCATGATGAAGAAGACTAGAATATTCAATATTGTAACTCTAATTAAGAGTTGAAGGAGTCAAACCTAACCACTAGTAGGCTATTGGGTTGTGTTACAACAAGACAATAAGAGGAAAATGGGTCCCATCGTTTTGAGAGAATATTGTTCGATAGGTGAGCAGAGTAGTAAAGAAGGAAAGGGAGAGAGTACACAAAGAGGATTTGTGCAATGTTGTAGCACACAGGCCATAATCCTTACTTATTTTTACATGTAACCATTTTTTATATTCAAAGAAAGAGAGTACAATGGCCTCACCTTCCAACTGGGTTTTCTCCCAAAAGGGTTTCTTAAGCTACATCTTGTGTTAATTATGGTTTGTGATTTTTTATTTTGTTGTTCTCTATTTTATACATAATTATAATTTACAAGCATACAAAATAAACAGTAATTTACAAATCCAAAATTGAAAGAGATCAAATAAACCCTCATAGTGTAGATTTCATATTTTTAAGCATAATTTTATGAAATCTATTGTGATGAACTGTCTAGTGGAATATCCACAACAATTTATGCATCACTTTTTTGTGTGGGAGCCCGAAGAAGGATATCTCATCTTGCACTTGGTTATTAGGAGCCTCTGAGCGACAATTATAGCAGTTATAGGAAGGTTGATGGCATATCATGAAATTTTATGGTCCAAGGCTATTAAGAGTAGTTGGGTTGATTTTTATGCAAATGGTTGTTGCACTCGATACACTCAGTTCTCCTGGGAAATTCTTGGCTTTTACAAACATTATATTCCCGGGCACAATGAGCTAATAAATAAGGAAGGCCAATTACAATCCGGTGATGGATATATTGTTGCATGTAAGCTTGGAAATAGTATTCAGTTAGAAATTGGTTAGCACGAGGCTCCTGAATTATTTTTCATTGAAAATTTAAATAAGTATTGGGTTAGTAGTAATTTTCATCTCTATATTGAACATTTCTTCAATTGCAGATACTATGTTATTGATTTTCTAGTATAATTATGGCGTCATTATATTTTAGCTTTACTTTCCTTCGTCAAGACTCTTAATCTTGGGAGGAATTTTTTATATGGTACATAAATATCTCCATTAGGCCATTGATTTGTTTCCTTCCTCTCCTAGTTTCCTATTCTGGGTACTCTTCTCTCTGGTTTTCACGTGTCTTTCCTCTCAAGCCTACCTCTTCCTTCTATAGTTTTCCCCTCATGGTTTACTTCTATTCCTCTATGAATAGGCCCCATTTTTTCTCTAGACTACATTAATCCCCCCTTCCATGTGACCCCTTTCTCTGGTTAGGTTATCCCTAGTCTCATTGATACATGGCAAGATAGTGTTTATATTCTTCAAAGCATGGAGGGAGAAGAGGACGAATAGGCCCCTCCCCTACCTCCGACACTCCTCCTCCCTTTATTGGTGAATCTTAAGGCCAAGAATTAGCTTCAATTTCTATGGCTAGGTACAAAACATCATCCTTGAAGCGGTTCAAGAGTGATTTCTAAAGTGGATTCAATCCAGATTTGGAAAAATAGAATATTTATCCTTAACGAACAAGTTGACAGAGAAACTAGTGAATGGATTGATAATGTGGGCTCTACTAGGGAACACTATTCGCCTTAAATGCAAACAATCAACCTATATTGGCATATTAAAAAAATCACGGGGAGAGTGCTAACAAACATCCATCAAGAAATATTAATTTTCATGGATAAAATTGTGGAAAGAGTTGACAGGCTCAATAGGAAAGTCTCAAGTCTAGCTAATAAATTGGAAAACTATGAATTCTCTTCAAACAATGATAGTGAGTAGTAACCACCTATCCTGATGGACTCCCCTCCTGAATGGTGATCGAGTGAGCCGATTATTTTAAGGAAACTTTAGATAATAAAGGAGTTATGTTTATGTCTATCAACATATGTTTTATGTTATTTTGTAGTTATAATTTTATTTTGAAATACAACATGGTAATCCATAGAACATTTAATAGGAAAATTTTGAACTTATGCTATTGGTCTATTTTCCCAAGTGGCAGTGGTTGACAATGATTTTCTATGTATGCATTTTTAATCTTAATATAGAAGGATTGATCTTACAAAGGTAGAGTTATTTGTTGAAATTAGCAACCAGAAAGGACAAAAATCACCTACACACTGGTGAGGAATGTGGGTGTCTAATTTATTTTTCCATTATATAAATTGGAAAATTAATTGTAATTTCATCTAATAACTACTTGTATCAATTAACTAAGTCATGATGACTAAGTTAGCTCAAGAAATTCGAGTTGAGGGTCTAAGATGAGGCATGTAGAGGGATCCTAATATTTTGGGGTCCAGTTGCAGTTAATGGATTAGTGGGGTGCAACTGTAATCCGTTAACTCAATTAATTGAGTTAAAATCGGTTTAGCTAGATCTAACTGAGTGATGAATTAGTGAGAGGTCCAGTGAATTAAATTAGATTTAATTCACAAGTAGTGATAAATCAGATAACTGATGATTCACTATTATTAACAACATGCATGTCAATTCTGAGGAAGACCCAATTGAGACAGAGGTTAAAGGAACCTAACTATTAATTGTATTTTTAGAGAATTTCCCATGTGAAATTATAAATCCATGAGGAAGCCATGATGTATTGCATAATCAAGGAAGGTTGATTTTACTATTTAATAGGGACCTAATTCTTTATAAATTGTGCAAGAAAGGCGGGCTGAAGGAAGGCCGAGAATTGGCTATGTGTTTGTCCAATTTTTCCTAGATCAGCAGGAGACAATTGGCAGAGTGTTGGAGAATCTCATGAGAGATTAAGCATAGTATTGTTTCATGATTACTTGACTTTATAAAATATATGATAATTGGGTTTTGAGTAGTTTCTTTCACCAAGAACATCTTATGTTGTGTGATTGATTTACTTCTTTCTCTTACTTGCATGTGATTGAGCGATCGTGTTTTGTATTCCACAAATATTGTAGAAGGATTCAGTATCTTTATTTAGTACTCACAAGATCGGATTGAATACATTGATATATAATTTATACATGGTATAAGAGATTCTATATAATTTCTACATGGTATTAGAGCATTAGGAATCAAAATAGAAGAGAAGAAATTTTGTTTGTCTTGAACAAGTTCAAATTTGCAGATTTATTCTTCAGGATCGAGCAGCAGATCAAGATTTCTTTCAATGGCTTAAGACTCGAATATGCACTCGAGGGTAATTCAAATTATATTTCATGGAAGGATAGGATGGAGGTAGTGTTGTAGGACAACAGTTTGAAGGAATTCATAGATACTAATATTCCAAAGCCTGTAGAAGCAAATGCCAAACTTCTTGATGCATGGCAGAAGAAGGTAGCAAAGGCGAGAAGGAAATTATTAGAGGGAGTTTGAGACAATATTTTCTCGAGTCTCCATGGAAAGGTGACTCCATATTCTATGTGGAAGGCCTTGACATATTTGTTTCATAATATCGGTGGCCACAAGAAGTTGACGTTGAAGGATAAGCTCAGAAATATCAAGATGGAGGAGGGTGATATGATACCAACATACTTGGTGAAGTTCACTCAATGTTGAGATGAGATTGGAAGTGTTGGTGTGACAGTAGCCCAGAATGATTTGGTGAGCCTAGAACTTCTAGGCCTTCCCAAGAGCTGGCATAGTTACCAGGACTCTATGAATGGGAGGGAGAAGTTACCAGACTGGGAGAATTTGTGGTCTGACTTGGTAATAGAAGAGATAAGGTGGAGCACCAGATACGAGACCTCCAACACCAAAAAAGAAGAAGATTGTGCATTAGTCGAAAAAGGAAAGAAAGCTAAGGTAAATAAGCCCCAAGGCAAAGAGGGCAAGAGATACTTGTCCAAGATCAAGTGTTTTCACTGTCACGAGCATGGGCACTATGCCTCGAATTGTCCACAGAAGAATGCAAGTAAGAAGGAGCTTGTAGTTGCAATGGGTGAAATGCTAGCTTCATAGTTGGAGCTTAATTTTACTCTCATTGCATGCATGACCATCACTGTAATGGGATGCATGTGGTATCTAGACAACGGTGCCTCATTCCATATGATGGGGAATATAGATCTCTTCAGTGACTTGGAGGAAAAGGACATCCAATAGAACATAGAGTTTGGAGATGACGGGAGGTATAGCGCGATCGAGATAGGTAGAGTTACCTTTCATAGGGAGTCTGGATCCCCTCTCAGATTGGTAGATGTTTTGTATGTTCCAAGCCTAAGGAATAATCTTGTCTCTATATCGATATTAGAAGATCGTGGTTATGATGTGATGTTTAGAAAAGGAAAGGTTTTCCTTAAAAACATAGCCATAGGACTGGTGAAACAAATCAGTGTAAGAGTCAAGAAATCGTATGCTCTCGAGGTCGAGGATGCATGAAAATATTTTAGGAGAAAATCAGTGGTTAATGACTTAGTCGTTGAGAGGGAGAAATTATCTCTCAACATGCAGCCTCATAAGCAGTCTCAGAAGGTTGTGGAGTAGCCAAAATTGGAGAAACATAAAGGAGACCGAGTGAAATAGTCCACTCAAGTAGAGACCTCCAGGAGGGGAAAATTTCGATCGAGATGGGCAAAGGGAGTACATGCAGCTATACCTCCAAGTGAGAGATGGGGCGATGTGCAAATATAATCCCAAGAAGAAATTTGGGCAGGGTCCATTGAGATGGCGTGTCTCATGGATTGAACCTAGCTACAAGGAGCCCATAGTACAACAGTAGCAAGAAGGATCAGTTGGATTGATGTAGTCAAATGTCAGGAAGATAGAAATCAGAGTGACAAATGTCGGATACTAGAGCGCAGATCATAGTTTGTAGCAATTCAGAGGGCATAGATGCATATGTCAGCAGCTGTGCAGAGAGTCTAGTAGATAGGTGCAGTAGCTAGCAACAGTCAAAATAATTTGATGACAGATGCATTATACTGATTCAGTTTTTTGGATGTTATTCAGTTTCAAGAGTTGCAGGTGCAAAAAACACTAGAGAAATGTTGCATGTAGAACGTTCTAAAGGTACTAGATCAGGATATATTGAATTCCTTTCTTGTTGAGAGGGAGTGCTAAATTTGCAACAAGAAATAGTGAAATTGGCAACCAGAAAGGACAAAATCACGCAAACATTGGTGAGGTTACACACTGGTGAGGAATGTGGGTGTCTAATTTATTTTTCCCTTAAATAAATTGGACAATAAATTGTAATTTCATCTCATAAATACTTGTATCAATTAACTAAGTCATGATGAATAAGTTAGCTCAATAAATTCAAGTTGAGGGTCTAAGATGAGGCATGTAGAGTGATCCTAATATTTGGGGGCCCAGATGCAGTTAATGCATTACTGGGGTGCAGGTGTAATTAGTTAAATCAATTAATTGAGTTAAAATCAGTTTAACTAGTTCTAACTGAGTGATGAATTTGTGAGAGGTCCAGTGAATTAAATAAGATTTAATTCAAAATTAGTGATCAATCAAATAACTGGTGATTCACTATTATTAGCTACATGCATGTCAGTTCTGAGGAAGACCCAGTTGAGACAGAGGTTAAAGAGAACAGAACTATAGTTGTATTTTTAGATAATTTCCCATGTGAAATTATAAATCCAAGAGGAAGCCATGATCGATTACGCAATCAAGGAAGGCTGATTTTCCTATTTAGTATGGGCCTAATTCTTTAGGAATTGCGTGAGCAAAGTAGGCTGAAGGAAGGCTAAGAGTTTGCTATGTTTTTGTCCAATTTTTCCTAGATCAACACGAGTCAATTGGAAGAGTTCTAGAGAATCTCATGAGAGATTAAGCATTGTATTGTTTCATGATTCCTTGAATTTATACAATATATGATAACGGGGTTTTGAGCAGTTGCTTTCCCCAAGAACATCTTGCATTGTGTGATTGATTTAATTCTTTCTCTTACTTTCATGTGACTAATCGTTCGTGTTTTTTATTCTGCAAATATTGTAGAAGGATTTAATATCTCATTTTAGTACATCACAGGATCAGATTGAATCCATTGATATAGAATTTCTACATGGTATCAGAGATTCTATATAATTTCTACATTATTTAATATTACATATATAATTCATAAAGATTATTTGGGTGAGGTTTAGATTTAAATTTTGTTATTTCCATTAAATACTTTATGTTAGTGTTAATATTTTTCAAGTTAATTCTTAACGAAAAATTTATCACTTAATAAGGGTGGAGACCTTTTAAGACACACCTACAAGGAGGGTCCCACTAGTGAGGGGGCTTTTGTTGTTTTAACCTTATGACAAGTGGCCAAATATTATTTTTGAAAAATGAAATCAAATATGAAGGAGAACAAAACAAAGCATGAAAATAATATTTACAATAGGTAGTTAAGTATATGTTTGATGTTAACCCACTAAAGATAATGCTACCAACCATTCTCTCTCAAGTAAATTTTTTTTTAACCATGGTGAATTGGTAACAGTTGGAATAATATGGGCTAGGTTTAAGATCAAATATTCTAACTACTACTATACCCTATCAAGTTATTATTATTATTTTTTTACCATGTTGAATTGTTGGCACACAAGTAATCAGAATGAGGCCCAAGATCAAATCTTTTGGCTATCACTATAACACCAAAAGTATATCCAACCACCTGCAAGAAAGATACACCAACAAATTATGCCTTAGAAAGAGTCAAGCATCACATGAGTGGGGGTTCCTACTCTTTTAGCCTTATCACAATGAGCCAAACATGTCTCTTGGAATTTAACCCAGGTATATGGGAGAACAAACTATGCTCCAAACCACCCGTGCTACCAACTCCGGACATACTTTATCAAGCTATTACCAACCATATCCTATCAAGTTATTGGGCCATCATGTCATCAAAAGATTTAAAGGATTTTATGTTTTTTAAGCATGTCCATCAACATGATTGATTCATAGGGCATTAACCCCTGATACCTCAATCATTAACCTATCAAATTATAACATATTAAATAAAAAGAAAATATAAAAAAATAACAATGTGAAACTTTAATATTTTTCTTATAAAACCTTGTTGACATAAATTAATACTTATAAAACCATATTGACATAAAAGTGTGGAGGAAATATTTCCATATTGCTTCTCTTTAATCAAATGTTATGAATAATTTTGTATTTTATAATTATTTCACAACAGGGTGAGGATGGGTGTGGGGGGAAATATTGGGTAAAAAATGGAGAATAATATCCATGACAAATATATATATATCTATGAAGAAATTAGAACTATTATTGGATTCACAAAGCAACCACTCTTTGGTCCTCTAGGATTTTGGCAAGTTTTATGTTCATGTCCAAGTGTTGGGAAATGGTTACTTCACACTAGATATAATTTTATAGCAATGTGGCAAGGTCCCAAAATACGAATATGACCCTATAATTGTTAAAAGGTATGGGCATCCAAATGGTAAGCCATATGTTATGTAGCATACCTAGTCCCTTAATGCTTGATTAAGGATATGGAGTATCCAAAACTGACCTCCAAGGTTAATTTATGGAGATCATATTTTCAAATCCCCCCTTCCTTTAACCATCTTAAATGTCTTTTCTAATACCTCATAATATTCTACTCGTCAATATAATTCTAATGATATAAATTTAATCCAAATCATAGCTCTAAATGCAAATTTATGCTTATTTGAAAAGTTATCCTCCAAATTCCTTGTCAACATCTGTACCATTTCCACATGGTAGACATGTGGTAGTGATTTTACCCCCATGCCCCCGCATACAACATGCCACATCAAATCAGTATGCCAACATGCCACATTTACCTACCACACTAGCATGCCAGTACATTAAAAAATGATTGGGTTTCATCAGTATCCAAAGGAAAACCGGATAAATCGTATCCCAACCTCCCAATACCCAATCATCGGATATCCCAACCTCCTAATACCCAATCATTTGATACTCCAAAAGTTGATAGCTTGAAGTAATAGTTGATATCATGATCTCTTGATACTTAATCACTCAAACATTTTCTAAATCATAGTTACTTGATAGGAATCTCTCCATTAGTCAACATAATTTCTCGTTAACTGAGTCATATGGTCACCAAGGAAGGCTAAAAAAGTCTTCAACAATTCTTAAATTCCTGATCCAATTAATGGAATTTTAATTGTCATAACTCCACTTTTTCTATCAAAATACATTTCTATACATTGGGTCACTAGGTCATCGAACAAAAATAAAAAATTCACTCAAAACTCCAAAACCAATAAAAAATGTCAACCAGTGAGACTAATAATCATTAGTTGACAAACATTTAGGAATTTTGAGTATTAGGGGTTTGCCTTTAGAGGGTTTTCAATGTTTTATTAACACCCAACAGATTGATACCCTGACAATTAGACATATTGTCTTTTGGACTTAGCTATTTTTGTTTCACCACCTCCCCCCCCCCCCCCCCACCAAACGATATGGCTAGGGGCTAGGAACAAATATTCCAATCCAAAATTTCCAAAACTTTCATTAATAAACTTGGAAATTCAAAGGGTTATCCCCAAAATTCTAGAACTTCCACGAAGCTCCCAAGTTAGTTTGAGAGGGATGAAATCAATTCTGATAGGGGAAAAACCTTGCCCAAAGGATTATAACGATTAAAACTCTTCCCTATCTTATGAAGGCATGTCAAAAACCACAAAATGACATCTCAACAACAAAAAGACAAAAAATGGTTAATGGATAAATCATCTCAACTTCACCGTACTGAAATGAAATATTCTCTCCTTTGGATTGCAAGCTACAATATAACACTATCAACTCCAAACTCCTACAAACCTAGGGGCTAACCTTCTATCTTACCTCTAGAGGAAACAAGATCTTCCATCATTGAATAACTATCAAGTCTTCTAATTCAAAACAGGGGTAAAATCACAATTTTTTCCTCCTACAACTGGCCTACTAAAATCCATTCACATTACAAAATACATAAAGAGCCTCAGAGTTGAAGCAACATAACATTCACCTGACTAAACCACACATCCCATATTCATCACATGTAACTTGCTTCAAATAAATCCTCTATATGTAGCATTCATTCATGAAAAAATAAATAGTTATCATCCAAGAAAAACTATATAATACATTCAACTCATCACTCATACATAGTTGGTAAATCAACATAACTGTTAAGAATTTACTGCAGAGATAATAAATAATTACGGAGAGGAAAAAACATAAAATAACCAGCAAAAATCATAAACCATAACAAAAAATGTTTATTCGAAAAACCCTAACTCTGGGTAAAAACCCAACCCAATGAAATTGCATTAGCCTTGGCCAAAAAACTGGCCTAAGTCGGCCAAGTGATCCTTCACTACTCACTTCCCTGGCCTCACATTAAAATGAAATATTCGCAGCCTTTTATAGGCTCCATTACATGTAATACAATGGGCATAAATCCATGGGTACACTATACCACGTGCCCAAAACCTACATTGTTAGACTTAGTTAACTTTGACTCTATTCCCAAGTCAATTTTACCTCACATTCCCCTCTTAAACTCAACTTGGGGTTCCTTGAATAAATCCAACCAACCTTGCCAAGTGAGTCAACCCCAATCACTCTGGCCCTTACCCCGCTCAAATTTTATACTAAAGTGTATGTTAATTTTTCATCCCCCCTATCACCTAGGTCTAACCCAGAATTTACTAGTGATTACAGAGGGGTACTCATGCTTTACCAGGTCTTACAACAATATGCCCATTAACATAAAATTTGATATCACTGTAATAATTTTTTTTGTCTTTTTGTTGCTATATTAACTTTCATTCTCTCGCCATCACAATCTATTGGCTTTGATCCACGTTCGGCTCTGATACCAATTTTTAAGAATTTAATGCAAAGATAATAAATAATTATTGATAGGAACAAACATAAAATAATCAGCAATAGTCATAAACCATAACCACAATTGTTTATCCGGAAAGCCCCAACTTCGAGGAAAAACCCAACCCAATGAAATTTCATTGGCCAAAAAACCTGGCCAACCTGACCAAGTGTGCCTTTTCTGCTCACATTACAATGAAATCTTCCCAACCTTTTATAGGCTCGATTACATGTAATAAAGTGGGCATAAAATCATGGGTACACTATACCACGTGCCCAAAACCTCCATTGTTAGACTTGGTCAACTTTGATTCTATTCCCTAGTCAATTTTACCTAACAATAACAACTTCCATCTTATCATTACAAACATATATAGTAACCATCATAACAATAATAATGAAACACTAGATATCAATTTCATTTCATCAATAGAGAAATAGATACACTTGCATGATTCACTTAGGCTTGTTGGAAACTGAAAAAGGGAGAGCCACATATCTCCACCCAACCCTAGGCATGGTTATAATGTAGATTTCTTGTAGTTGGCCTCCCTTGAGCTAGATCTATTGCCTTAAGAGGAAGCTTCTCTCAAGTTTCTTCAGATTTCATATCAAAGTAGAGGACATGTAGGTCACTCTTCCTCACATATAGGAATTGGGATTTTACTTTTCAATTATTGAGATAGGGCTTATTGACACATCAAAGTATGGCCAACGTGGACATACACAACACAAAAGGGATACTTTCACTCTCTATAACTCCCTTATTGTTTTTCCTTTTATCAATTCCTTATGTGCTTGAATAATACAAACCATTTATAATTTTCTCCTAGAACTCTAATTCAGGCTGAAGGATTCCTCACTGATTTCCTTATCCAATTCAGTTAAAGTAATAAATCCACATGATTTTTTAGAATTATAAATATTTTTGTCTCCTTCTTTTCAGACTCATAGTCTTGGAACCCACGTGTGGTTCTATTTCATTCACAAACTTCTTTGTCTCTCTCTCTCACACACAACTCTCACATTCCTTGGATGCACTCTTCGTACTTCTCTATTTGATCTTCCTCTTTGTTTGTTTGTCTATTTGTTTGTCCCCCCAACATGGCATTTCCCAATCATGAGAATTCAAGGTTCCTCTTTTGTTTGTGTGGTCAACGAAAAATATCCAGTATGGGTACATAGCCCATATTCTGGGAATAGCTTGGTACCACTCTCCCCCATTCTTCTCATAACTGCTGGCAGTTAGGTAGTTCAATTTTCAAATTATATATTTGGATAATTACTTCAAGGTGACATAGGAAACTTCCTAAAACACCTTTATAACTTTTCCCTTATGCATTAATATATGTGTTGGCTAATCTCTTCTTTAGCTTTAGAAATATATTGAATAGGAGTTAATATTTACATCAATTGAAGTCTATCAAAGTACCCATGCTAGTCATTCCAACATTATCATCTTTAGTTACATATTAAAGAACTTATGATTTAAAAATGGGTGTTACAAGTTATCGGTAACTAACCAGAGGACTTGTAATAAATAATATGGGGAGGTTGAACCTTTAAATTAAATGAAATGAATAAATTATGACAATCCAAAGAGATCAAATCCATCATTATAATGTTAATATTAAGAGCTTGGTAAAATCCCAAGAAGAGCATACCAAAACAAGTGTCTTAATGCTCTATAGTTTGATATATATACAAAAGTAGTTAAAGCATATGAATGATTCCAACCAAGAGGACGAGGATGGGAAAATTTTTAGAAGGGATTCTCATTGAAGGTATTGTAACTCAAAAGGTCACTTTTTGATAACATTTATCATTCCTTGCCATTAGAGTCTTTGTCAAGTGCAACATACATGTCTAAGAAATTTCTAAGTAGAACTTAATGTGTTATGAGACTATCCACATGATGATGAGACTCCAACCATATAATTTCCATAAAGACATTTGTATGGGAAACCACATAATATTGAAGGGGGTGCGGAGACAAGCCAAGAGGTGAAAACATGGCTATTAGAAATGATGAAGTATTGTTCATTTTATTAATTCCCAACAAACATGAAATATAAAAATTGTAGATGATTTATCTATAAACGTTTCCTTGTCACCATTTGATTTAGGATCACTTTTCAATGTTAATTTCATGTTTAAAATGTTGAATAAATGTTCAAAAAATTTCAAGTAAATGTCTAAAAAGTGTTGTCACATTCCTAATGTAGGGAAACAAAAAAAAAGAGTAAAACCTTGAAATTGAACTCTAACTCTATGAAAAGAAAGTAAAGAAATAGTAAGAAAATGGTAGATGAACCATAAAACCAAGGTAAAAAAAGTAAACATGCACCAACAAAAAGTAAATACACCATGAATGAAGAATAATAGTATCCTTAGATATACAAGATGAATGTTCTCTCACCAATTATATGCATTGATTTAATCTACTAACATGATAATATTATAAAAGTTCGACATAAAGTTTTCAAGGAGAGTGAATTTTGCTAAGCTATAAAGGCTACAACAAAACCTATGCAAAGAGAAATAAAAATACACCAACAATGGGTGAATGCACTTAAAATGAGGAATATCATTTATTTACAAATATATAGGATGGATGTTGTAATCTCTAACCATTTTTCTACATTTAATCAATTTACTACCATAATAGTGATAGTGATAGTTTTATTAAGATTTAGTTAGGTATCCAAAAGTGTGACCTAAGCTATAAATATTTTTATGTGATGAAAGAATCATTTAATAGATGGGTTTTAAAAATATTTTGGATGTGATGAAGTTTCACTTAAAGCATATTTTAATATATGGGTTTTAGTGTTTTCTTCACATAGGGTTCATTTCGATCACGCCTATGTGAAGAGCATATTCATCGTGCATTTATAAAAAGTAGGATAGTACTATGTTAGGTCCATATAATATTGTATTCCCATTATTGTTATTTTTAGTGGAGCCCATTATTTTTATTTTTGTTCCCATTTATCCCCCATGTTGTTATTGTTGTGCCCCATAGAATCCCACTATTGTTATTGTTGTGCACTTACATTATTTCTATGTAGGCTCTGATTATATTGCGACCTCTTAGATTCCTATATATATATATACCAAGGAGGTCTTATCATTTGTATCATCCAAGAATTTCTCATTTATGTAATGTATTGGAGGTTTCCCCTCGAAGAGGATAATTTTTAAGTCAGTGATCTATATTTTCTTCTATTTTGTGAGATGGTTGCATAACATTTGGTATCAGAGCTATGGACTGTAAGGTTTTGCTTCTTCAAACAGGTCATTTGGAATTTTAACTATAGCTTTTTTTCTACAAGGCTTCAAAAGCTGAAATTACAACCACGTAGAGCTGAAATATTGGTGAATGTTGTGTATGAATTTAAGAACTTGGTTCGCTACATTTTTGGAGATATGATCCAAATAAGTTAGGGTTTTTTGCATGCTCCAGAATTCAATCTCAAACAAGTGACCTGAGGAAAATCGTCATAAATTTATCTCTAAGCATTAGATTTTATTTTAGTAAAAAGTATATGAAAGTACATGGAATTTAGTTTTTTGTGTGTTATTTTTAGGGCCGAAGGTTGAAACAAGGACACTTGGCACCTCGTACAAGTTTTCTCTACTGAACCAGTTGATAATCAGGTCATCATGGGAGATTTGGCATATTTATTTCTTGAAGAATCCAATCTCAGTATGACTTCTGAGGTTGGAAAGAATACTCAAAGGGATACAACAAGATGAAATTTCAGACCTTGGAGATCCGAAATTACATAGATACAGTAGTTTCAATATCAAGCTCCTAAAAATGAAGAAAAAGGTGTCTATTTTTTAATTTTGCATAACTTTTGGTTGAAAAAACAATTTGAAGTGATTGAAAGGGGATATTAAAGCATATATATCAGTATTTGGTTCTAAAATTCCTCCCAACATAATAATTCTACACCCATTAATCCCTTAGAAAGAACTACTATGGCCATGAATAGGAAGAAATACAACATGATATATCAAAATTACGGGACCAAGTGCAACAAATTTCGCTCTCACAAAGAGAAAAAAAATATGACATGGGTGGCTTAAAATGGGACATGGATGGTATGAAAGAAAACATGGAGGTTTTTGAAGTAGACATGGATGTGATTAATATCGAGTTGGAAGGTTTGACTAAGTTGTTGCAAGAAAGGCTTCCCAGGAGTGACAAGGTAATCCATGAAAATCACGATGAGGACAAAATTAATATGAATTATGATTTTAGAGACTCCAATGCGGGGTTTAAGAACCACTACATTTCAAATATAGATATGAGTAATTTTGATGGAAAGGATCCGGTAACATGGATACTACATATGGATCAATATTTTCATCTACATGGTGTGAAACCCTCACAAAAGGTACGTATTACATCTTTATATTTAGAACCCAATAATTTTGTATGGTATAGATGGATTATTTCTCGTAAACCACTTGTAACCTTATCAATTTTTATGGAGTAAATGATATCACATTATGAAGATATAAATAGCAACACCTTCTTTACCTAATTTATAAATCTCAAACAAAATGGTTCAATGGCGAAGCTATTTGAAGACTTCCAAAAATTGAATATTAGGGTAATTGATATTCTAGAGGATTATAGGATTGATGTATTCATAGGGAACTTGTTATATTGGGCTAATCCCTCTTGTAGACAAGAGCGATCTCCCTAGATTTCTAACAAAACCTAATAACAAGAAAACAATAAAACTACTCTTTCCCTGAGTCTACCTTTGCTTGAATCATAAACTAGAAAGGAGAGGAAATGGAATCCATACCTTTTTACAACATGTTTGATGAATATCCTTGCTATGCCTCGACGCATCTCTTCAATGCTTGAAACATACCTGCACACATAGAAACCAAAGGATCAAAGGCATATGCAACATAGATGATTCAATAACTCAAACTAATGATCAAGGAGATTAGTAACTAGCATCATTTAAATGGAAAAATAAAAATAACATAAACCATTCATCAAATCCATAAAACAATGTAGTGGGAAAAAGAGCTCAATTGTATTAATTCAGAAATATAGAAGAGTCTCACAACCTTTGCCTTGATGAAGTGAATCTCCTCCCATAAGTCTACAATCCTTTCCTTGGATGATAAGCTCTCTAACCTAATTTGACAAACATAACTCTACCTTCAGCAACCTCCTCGAATCCTCTAGCATGTAGTTGATTTATAGGCCAAGAGGAGGAAGTTTCAGATCCATATCAAAAGGATGAGATCCACTAAAGGCGAGATTAGGGTTCCTTGAAGAATAGGAACTAGCTCCACGATGGGAGGGGCTAGGCTTGAATAGGCATGACCTATAAGCTTTCAATTGGGATATATTTTCTCAACAAGGATTCTAGAATTAACTTTTTATTTTTACTTTTTGTTGAGTCATGTGCGTAGTCTATAGTGGAAGACGAAGTGTAGTTTTGTTAGGTACCAATGGTAGAAACTGCAAATGCGCAGAAAGTGGCTAGGAAAATGTGTATGTGACTAAAAAGTAGGTTTTTGGTCTTATAACCCATAATTCTTGTTTTCTTCAAAGTGATTAAGTTGTTGAATTGCAAGGGAGTGCTTTGTAACACATGAATTAGATGGCGAAATATCCATCTAATAGTCAGTTGTCATGGTGATAGAATGATGTGTAACATACTTTAAAAGATAACATCAAACATGAGGTTCTCCTTTGGGAACCTAATTCATTGGAGAAGGAATTCAGAGTGGCGACAAAATTTGAAAAACAAAATTATGGAAAGGAAGTCTACCACTCACAACTATAAATATGGAAGTGTTGTTGCTCCTAGTCTTCCACAACCTACAATGTTGACACCATAATGATTAGAGGAGAAAAGAGAAAAAGGGATGTGTTACAGTTCTGATAGAAAACACACTAAAGGTAATAAGTGTGTTGAGAAGAAATTATTCTACATAGATTGTAAATAGGAGGAAGAAAATGAACAAGAAACATCAAAAGAGGAGGATATACACCAGAAACCAACCCCAGAGAAAGAATAAATGCATTGGCAGGAATTACCACTCCTAAAACTCTCAATATAGAAGGATATATCAAGAAGAAAAAGTTAATAGTTATTATTGATTCAGGTAGTACCCATAATTTTATTCATTGTAGGATATCCAGGAAATTGAATTACTTCCTATATCCAACACCAAAGTGTCAAGTGATGATTTCAAATGCAGGAACTATAAATTGAACTAGAAAGTGAAATAATATCAAGCTAACCATGAGGGAATATGTATTGAATAGTCCTGCTTTCCATTCCAATGGGTGGTGTTGATGTTGTACTAGGAGTCCATTGGTTACAATATTTGGGGACGATAGCTTTTAATTTTCAAGAACTTTTCTTGAAATTTTTTGGGAATGAAGGGAAGTTGAATTAAGGAGTATTGCAGGAAAAGAATGAAATACAATCATCTCTAATGGCATGAAAAATATTCTGAAGAAATAAAAATGGGTTGTAATTGCACAATTATGCTCACTAGAGCTTCAAACATCGAAACCATCTATTTCTCCATATCTCCAAAAAGTCTTCCACAATCATTCCAAGGTTTTTAAGACTCCCAAAGGCCTCCCACCTATTCATGATTAGGATCATGTTATTCATTTTATTCCAGGAAGTGTTCCTTCAAACAATAGACCTTACAAATATCCCTATTCCCAAAAGAGTGAAATTGAATGTATGAAAGTCTAGAGGCTGGTATAATTCAACCTAGTCAAAATTTCTGTGCTCTAGTAGTATTGGTGCACAAGAAGGGTGGATGATGGCGTATGTGTCTAGATTATAGGGAGCTCAACAAGCTCACTATTAAAGATAAATTTCCCATTCATGTCATTAATGAATTTTTGGATGAATTACATGGAGAAATTTACTTCACCAAGTTGGATCTTCGTTCAGGATATCATCAAATTAGAATGAAGCCTTGAAGACATTCTGAAAACAACATTGAGAACTCATGAGGATCATTATGAAATTTTGGTCATGCATTTTGGCCTTACTAATGCACCTTCCACATTTCAAGTTTTGATGAATTCCATTTTCAAACCTTTCCTTAGAAAATTTGAGTTAGTATTTTTTGATAATCTACAACAAGTCTTGGAAGGACCATGTTCAACATGTTAACAGGGTGCTCAAACTATTAGAGGTGAAACAATTATATGCAAAAATGTCCAAATGTTTCTTTGGAGTAAATGAGGTGGAATATTTAGGTCATACTGTATCTCATGAGGGTGTTAAGGTAGACCATAAAAAAATTAAATCCATTAAGGAATAGAAAATCTTCACAACCATAAAGCATCTTCGTTGATTTCTCGGGTTGACCGAGTATTATTGAAATTTTGTTAATAATTATGGGAGAATAGTAGAACCTCTAAAAAAATTACTGAATAAAGATGCATTTTCTTGGACTCCAGAAGCAACTAAGGCCTTTGAACATATTAAAGAGACAATGTTCCAAGCACCAGTCCTAACTATGCCAGACTTCACAAAACCTTTAGTGTGTAATGCGATGCCTCAGGAAATGGAATTGGTGTTGTTTTAAAGAAAGAAGGAAGACCCATTCCTTTTGAAAGTCCTCTAATTGAAGGAAAGTATTTACAAAAACCTATTTATGAGAAGGAAATGTTGGAAATACTACATGCACTAAAGCAATGATAACCTTACATAATGGGAAGACACTTCAAGGTAAAAATAGGTTGCGATAGTCTTAAATACTTTTTGGAACAAAGATTATTTTAAGAAGAGAAACAAAAATGGGTCACGAAGATGTTGGCTTATGACTTTGAAATCATCTACAAAAATGGGAAGAAAAATGTTGTTACATATGCACTCTCAAGAAAGGATGAGGATGTAGAAGCATTTATTTTTTCCATTTATATTATCCAATTTGATTAGATAATCAAAGCAAGTGATGAATTTAATAATGACGAAGAGGTGTGGATACCCATTCAAAAGTTTCAACAAGATCTCAATACATTTGATACATTTAGTTGGAAATAAATTCATTGTGGTACAAAGATCGATTATATCTTTGTAATAATTCCCAACTAAAGTAAAAGATTCTTTTGGAATTGCACACCTCCCCTATAGGAGAGCACTTAGGATTTTTAAAAACTTACCACAGGGACAAGAAGGAATTTTTTGAGATGGCCTTAAATAAGATATTCAGAATTTTGGGGAATTTTTTTTAGTTTTCCAACAAAATAAAGTTGAGACAATTAAGACCCTGGGGTTATTACAACCTTTAGCCATTCCAAGTCAGTGTTGGGAGGAGGTATCAATGGATTTTATGATAGGTTTACCCAAGCCTGAAGGAAATAATGTCATCATGGTCGTAGTTGATAGAATTACCAAGTATGCACACTTTTATGCATTATCTCATCCTTTTAAAGCCAATACAATTTCTACTGCATGTATGGAAACAATTCAAAAGCTATATGGAAAGCCAAATATTCTTGTAAGTGACAGAGATCCCATTTTCACTAGAATTTTTTTGATGGAATTATTTTCTTGTCTTGGTACTCAATTAGCTCATACTCAACTTATCATCCTCAATATAACGGGAAAAATGAGATAGTGAAAAAATGTTTGGAAGGATATCTTCATTTCTTTGTATCTCACAAAAATTCACATTGGTTCAAGTGGTTACCTCTAGCTAAATGGTGGTATAAAACTTCCTTCCATACTGCAACAAAAATGACCCCATTTATGGCACTTTATGGATATCATCCACCATCCATCACATCATCTTTAAGAGAAAATTCTAAGGTTTGAGCAGTGTAAGATCACATCGAGCATCACCAACAAGTTCTGCAACTCTTAAAGGGTAACATCACTCTGGTGCATAATTGAATGAAACATTAGGCAGATCAAAATTGTAGTGAAAGAAATTTTATGTAGGCGACTAGGTATTTTTACAACTACAACCATATAACCAAATGTACCTCAAGCAAGCTAAGAATTATCATAAATTATCACCCAAGTAGTATGGTCCTTACAAGGTGTTGCAAAATATTGGTATTATGGCATACAAATTGGATTTGCCTACAGCTTCCCGAGTACACCTAGTTTTCAATGTTTCATGCTTAAATAAGTTTATCGGTGACAAGATCCCAGTTCAAATAGTGTTTCCATAACTTGAAGAAGAAGGAAAAATCATATTTGAGCCTGAATCAGTCATGGAAACAAGAAACTAACAACGACGAAATCGATTAATTTCAGAGTATCTCATTAAGTGGAAGAACTTACCTGTTGAATATTCCATATGGGAGGATGAAAATTTTATACAGAAGCATCCATAACTACTCAAGGGTTGAGGACCAAAATTTTTGAAGGAGATGGGCATGTTAGGTCCCTATAATACTAGTGTATTTCCCTTGTTGTTATTGTTAGTATAGCACCCTATTGTTATTATTGTGCCCATGTATCCCCCATGTTGTTATTGTTGTAACCCATAGAATCCCACTATTCTTATTGTTGTGCCCTTACATTATTATTTTTATGTAGGATTTGATTATATGGTGACCCATTAGACTCCTATATATACCAAGGAGGTCTTATCATTTGTATCATCCAAGAATTTTTCATTTATGTAATCTAAAGGAGGTTTCCCCTAGAAGAGGCTAATTTTTAAGTCAGTGATATATCTTTTCTTCTATTTTGTGAGTTGGTTGCATAACATACTATATTATAAATCCTAAATTTTTTGTATTAATAACCCCTTTAGAACTTAAACCATAAGTTTTTTCCCGCTTGTTATGTCCCTAGGGGGACATATAACATCCATTTCGGCATATTATTTTTACCGTACATCACTGAAAGTTTTTGGGGTGCTAAAGTTGACATTGGGTATATGCATTTTTTATTTTTATTTTTAAAATAGTTTAAGTGTTGGCATGAGGTTATAATTTTATGCCCAAGATGGGGTGGTGGGATAACACGATTATATCATCTAGAGTTGTACAATATTCAATTAGGGAATAATTATGATGGTGTAGCTAACTAATGCATTCAATTTGTTTCGATAACCTTGAATGCAACTCTACCTTTAAAGGTTTAACCAACCATTGGGAGAGATCCTTGATCGTGGCATTCAAATAATAAACTAAATATCCATTGTATTGGTGATCGTAATTGAAGGGCGATATAGCTAAACAATTGTGTCTTGCATATGACGAATTTGCATGAGTAACAAGTGGCATGATTTGATTGGGGTGCGGGGTGACTTGTCATTCGATGTGGCTTCCCATGTCACCCTAGGAATAAAAGCCCAAAAGAAATAAGAAGAATTCTTTAAGAAATATTTGGGGTGAAATTGAAAGGGAGGTAAACGATGTCTAATGAGAATGTTTTATCATAATGAAAATGCCATGTGGAGGGTTGATTCACCCCTAGAATAAAATCCTAGAGGTGATCAAAGGTATATGTATTGAAAACTTTGGGGAGAAAAGTACATGGATTACATGGAAGGTGAGGAAACCAAATCCAAATAGAATAAATGTAAGCAAGAGGGGGACCCATATGCTTATGTTTATTTATGAACTATTAGAGTGATGAACGAAATTCCGAGGGACGATTGTTATTGAATGCTTGAAAGTCTGCGTGAGGTTTGAATTTTGTGTCCAGGATGGGGTGACAGGGTGACGTGAGTATGTCGTCTGGAGCTATTAGTGGTATTGACATTAAATCTTTGCAAGGACACCGAACAATGTGAGTCCCCTCTCCATTTTCTTATCCATTCACATCCTAATTAGGGTGATGAATATTATTAATGCTTTCACATTAATTCTCTAATAAAATATATGCACATTTCTGTAGGTGTATGTTATTGCATTTAGATTGACAAAATGTCCATTTATTTTCCATTCATGGTGTAATTATGGTGATGTAGGTACCGACTACATTAAATTTTGTTCGATAGCCATTAATATCTCCAAGTGTATGTATGATGGTTGAGAATGACACAATCTCAATTCATGGCATAATTATGATGATGTAGCTAACTAATGCATTCAATTTGGATCAATATCCATGAATGTAGCTCTATGTTTAAAGGTTGAACTAGCTATTGGGAATAGATGCTTGATTGTGGCATTCGTAGAAGTAACAAAATATCCATTGTACTAGAGATCATAATTGAAGGGAAAAATAGCTAGACAATTGCTTCTTGGAACCAGAGCGAACATAGGTAAAAATATAACATTAAAAAAAAAATATGCATCTACTGTCAATCAAGACTATGGTTCTCTATAAATCTAACATTATAAAATAAAATATAAAATCAATACCTAATTTTCTTGTTGGTAGTGGTGATCATAGTAATGCATTCTGGATATAGATTTAATGAGGCATTGTTGGGATAAATAAATAATAAAAACATGGACATAATAATAATAATAACACATATTTACATATTTTTAATAGTGATATGTAGTCTGCGTTGAAATTGGCAACAATAAGAGGCTTCTATTTTAATTTTCCCTTAATTAAATTAGAAGGAAATTGTAATTCCACATCACATGACAGCTTGTATGAGTTAACTGAGTTGGGAAGACTAATTTAGATTAGTCAATTCGCGTTGACGGTCAAACTGGAGGCATGTAGAGTTCACTCTAAGTTTTAGGGGGTCTAGTTGTTGTTTATTTTGAGTTGTAATTGTCTAAGTTAATTATTTGAGCTAAAATAAATTTAACTAGTTCTAACTGATGGATGAGCTAGTGAGAGGTATAGTGAATTAAATATGATTTAATTCACATGCAGTGATCAATAATATAACTGATAATTCACTCTAAATAGTTGTTGCATGCTAGTTCTGAGGAAGACCCAGTTGAGATTGGAGTTAAAGGGAAGTATATTATCAGTTGTATAATTAGAAAATTGTATAGGTCATGCATGAGGTTAGCAAGATTCCTAGGATGAATTGCGAAATAAATTCTTGGTAATTTTTTAATTAATAGGGACTAAATTCCCTTAGAAATGAATAAGTGAGGTTGAGTAACCCATAGGAAAGAAATTGGTTAAGCATTGGACCAAACTTGCTGGGATCAGAATGAGACAACCATAGATTGTGCAGAGAGCTCTCAAGCCGGAGAAGCATTGTATTGTTTCATATTCTTGACTTTATGCAATATAAAAATAGGATTTTAGCTAAGGATTTCCATAGATACATCCTTGTGTTGTGTGTTTGAAACTCTTTCTCTTTCTTGTTCATGTGATTGTGCGATCATAATTGGTTTCCGCAAATTTGTAGAATAGATTCAAGTATTGTGTTTTAGAATATTACAAGATCAGTTGAATCTATGTGGATTTTATACATGGTATCAGAGTAGAAATCACTATAGAATAGAAGAATACGATTTTGTTTTGAACAATTGAATCGAACTTTCATATTTATTCTTCATTACCATCAGCAAATCAGGATGTCTTTCTATGGATTGAGACTCGACTATGCCTTTGAAGGTAGTTCAAATTACATAGCTTGGAAGGACAGGATAGAGCCATTGTTGGAGGAAAACCGGTTGAAGGAATTCATAAACAATGATATTCCCAGGCCTGTAGCAGCAGATGCTCAAAATCTTGATGCATGGAAGAATAATGTAGCACAGGCGAGAAGGATTCTATTAGAAGGAGTTCGAGATCATATTGTCTCGAACCTCCTTCGAAAGGAAACTCCATATGTTATGTGGAAGGCCTTAATAGATTTGTTTCAAAACATCAGCAACCAAAGGAAGCTGGTGCTGAAGGAAAATCTCAGAAAGATCCAGATGGAGAAGGGCGACACGATACCAAAATACTTGAAGAAGTTCACTCAATGTCGAGGTGAGCTTGGAAGTTTTGGTGTGACAATTTCCAAGGATGATTTGGTGAACCTAAAACTTCTAGGCCTTACAAAGAGCTGGAATATCTACCATGATTTGGTGAATGGGAAGGAAAAGCTACCAGAGTGGGAGAGATTATGGTTTGACTTGGTACAAGAAGATATTCGGTGAAACACCAAAGATGGGTCCTCATCAAAGACTAATGATGAGGATAATTGTGCCTTGGATGGAAAGGAAAATAAATGGAAAGGGAAGGAGTCCCATTCCAAATCATATTCTGGTTAGGAGGGCAAGAAGAGAGACTTGTAAAATATGAAATGTTTTCATTGTCATGAGCTTGGATATTATGCTAAAAAGTGTCCACACAAGAAGACCGACAAGAATCCCTTAGGAGGAGCGGAAGGTGAAGAAATTACATCACAGCTCGAGTTGGATTTTACTCTCATCACATGCATGGTGTCATCAATAATGGGTTTTGTGTGGTACCTGGATAGTGGAGCTTCATTCAATATGACTAACAACAAATAATTCTTCAGTAACTTGGAGGAGAAGGATCTCTAAATTCATATCGATATGGGAGATGAAGGGACATATAATGCGACCAACATAGGTACAATTACCTTTCAGAGGGAGTCTAGTACTCCTCTCACATTAAAATATGTCATGTATGTTCTTGATTTAAATAATAATTTAGTTTCATTTTTATGTTGGAATACCATGGCTATGATGTGATATTTAGCAAAGGAAAGGTGTTACTTCATCACAAATCCATGGGAAAAGTGAATAATATTGAGTTTAGAGTAAAGAACCTCTACAAATTGGATGTATAATATTATGTTTCCTTGATCATGAAAGAAGAGAAGGTGCAGAGTTGAGACATCAATGACTCTTATGGTAGAGAAGATTGGGTCATATACACCATGGTGCTTTGAAGATCATGCAGTAGATTTCGACAGGAATTCCCAAGGATGCACTTGAGCAACGAGATACATGCAAAGGGTGTACATTGGGGAAGTAGACCAAATCCACCTTTCATGATAAGGAAAGTAGAGCAAAAGCGATCCTTGAGAGAGTTCACTTAGATGTCTGTGGACCGTTCTCAACAGCCTCTACAAAAAAACAAAGGTATTATGTGAATTTTGTAGATGAATTTTCATGCAAGTGTTGGATATTCTTCATGCATAAGAAAGATCAGGCGTTCTCAATTTTTTGTGAGTTCAAAGCACTTACCGAGAAATATACAAGGAAGAAGGCGAAGGCTCTCAAAAGCGACAATGGTGGATAATATGTCTCAAACGAATTCAAGAACTTCTGTGCTTCAGAAGGAATTTGACGGGAATTGATAACACCTCATAATCCGTAATAGAATGGGGTTACAGAAAGGAAAAATGAAAAATAATTTGGGAGCAGCATGAGAAATGTTTCATGATTAGGGACTAGTGTTGCATCTATGGGCGGAAGCATGAAACACAACAGTATTTTTGTAGAACAAAATTCCTCATTGGATACTTGGTATGAGTACACCAGAGGAAGCTTTTTCAGTTAAGAAACCAAATGTGCCACATTTTAAAATTTTTGGTTCATCAATTTATTTCCATGTGACCAAAGATGCTAGGAAGAAGCTAGAGCCAACAACTAAGTTGGTAATATTTTCGGGCTACAATGATACACCTCACAACTATCGAGTGTACTTGCCAACACGCAAGATGATACTGGTAAGAAGATATGTGAAATTCGATGAATATAATGTCATTCGAATTTCCCTTGGGAGGAGCTTTAGTTGCATGCAGTTGAGGAGCTCTTGGTTCCAAAAGAAGAACCTCAAGATGTAGAGTAATCACAAGAATAGGAATAAAGAGTGGAAACATCCACTCATGCAGATAAATCCCGAGGCAGAAGGAACTACACCAAATAGGGTGACAGGTTGGTGCTTGATGCTATAGAGAATGTGGGAGTACCCACATCATAGTGCATATAGAGAAGGTCCCCAGAGCGATATACTGCCTACATGGCTCTTATGAGAAAAATTGTAGAGATAGAACCATTCTCTTCCAAGGAAGTAGTGTAGCAACCAGTTTGGGTTGATGCCATGGTTGAGGAGTATGAATCCATTATTGGAAATTGTGCATGGGAAGTTTTCCTAAGACCAAAGGGGAAGTCAGTTGTAGGATCCATGTGGATCTATAAGGTGAAGCAAACATGAGATGGGAGTGTGGAGAAACACAAGGCCAGATTTGTGGCCAAGGGGGTCTCTAAGGTGGAGGGGATTAATTACAATGAGACCTTTTCACCAGTCGCATGGTACTTATCAATCAAATCCATCCTTACACTTTCAGTGCAGATGGGATGCCAGATACATCAGATGGATGTAAAGACAACCTTCCTCAATGAATTGATTGAGGAAGAGGTGTACATTGAGCAGCCGAAAGGTTTTGAGACCTTCGATAGAGATTCACATGTGTACAGACTCAAGAGAGCATTGTATGGACTGAAAAACGTACCTCCTGCTTGGTACACCAAGATCGACAACTACTTCACCAGGTTTAGCTTCACCAAGAGTGAAGCAGATGCAAACCTTTACCATATTGTGGTAGAAGGTAAAATTTTGATCATTGTACTTTATGTCGACGATTTAATACTGACAGGTGTTGATTAGCTCATCAAGCCTTACAAATAGGATCTTGAAAGAGAATTTGAGATGAAGGATATGGGGCTACTACATTATTTGTTGGGATTGGAAATTTGGCAAAGAGATGGGGAGCTATTTATATCTCAAGGAAAGTATGCCAAGGAGATTCTGAAGAAGTTCCACATGGAGGGAAACAAACCCATGGAGACTCCTCTAGTAGGAAACTGGAGGAATGAGGATGCTACTTTAGGCGAAGTAGTAGATGCCACCATCTACAGGCAGCTTGTGGGTTCACTCATTTATTTGGTGAACACACGACCAAACATATGTGTTGGGGAAAAATAATTGCATGTTATTTAATTTGTCAACCCGGGGGTTTCATAAACTTGTGAAGCATGCATGCACTGTCTGTGCTAGAAATTATCTTTCAGTTTAGATCAATCTAACTACAGAATAAAAAAAACCAATTCATCTAATCTATGAAATCAAATAATGAAAATTAAATTCAACTAACCTATGAAATCAAGTAACGAAAAGAAAGAAAACGAATTCAAAAGAAGATATAGCGCACAATCACACTTGCAAGAATTGAAATTTTAATCTAAGAAAGCATTTCAAAGCATGTAAAGAAAAACAACTAATGTATATTTAGTTACTCCAGCATTCAATATGAAGTATCACCTTCTTGAGATGATGTTAAGTAACCAACTATACCTAATGATCTAGAAAAGCAAGTAAAGTATGCAGAAGATAACTCAGTAATTGCATTAATTAAACATTCAATCATTCAGTCTTGAAATATGATAGAATCAACTTCTTGGAGTGACCTTTAGGAATATCAATGATGTAACTAAATGAGAATCTAAAAGTAGATGTAAAAGAATGTAAAGCTAACTATGAACAACTAATGTATGTTTTATTTACTCCAACATTCACTGTGAAGTATTATCCTCTGAAGAAGCTGTGTAGGACATAGATTATACCTTAGTTTCTAAGTTCCTAGAAAGCAAGTAAAATGTGCAGAGGAAAAAAAATCAATAACTATATGAATTAGACATTCAATCATTTAGTTTATAATCACCTTCTTGAAATGACCTTTGAGAACATCCATTGACACAATTAGTTGAGAATTCTATTCTAAGAAAGTAAATGAAAAAACATGAAAGGAAACTAAATAACTGTGAGTTCTATTGCTTCAAACATAATCCAATTGGAAAATATATAAATCTTTCCTATTGAAATATTTTTAGAAAAGAAAATATTACATAATCATTCTAAAACTAATACTAAGAAAGAAAATAAACTTTAATCTATAAAAGCAAGTAAATCTTACACATTTTAGTCAGCTGATCTAAAAGTATGAGAGATGGTAAATTGAGATGCTCCATACGTAAGAAAAACCAAATCAAAATGAAGGAACATTCATGAGTAAGGTGCCACAATCTAATTCTGTATTCAAAGCTTGAGCATAACTCAAATTTTACACATGATTTGATAGGATAAAGCTTCCCCTATTTATACAAAAAGATGAGAAGCTATCTCATTAATGAGAGTCCATGAATCTCTCCCTATATCTCTAGAGTTACAATCCAAATAGGAAGTGATAAGGCACATGTCCTCTTAGAGTTACAATACAAATAGGAAATGAGCCACATATACTCATGATCTCATGATCTTCTCCATTCAAATTCTAATTTGGCCTTAGGAGGTCACATAAGACCCTTCTAGAAGCTTCTTTTTGACCTACACATGGAAACAAACTCATTCCACTTGTTAGGTATAAGTATGTGCATATTATTTTCTAATTTTTAACCACAAATTCACTTGGAAATACTAGGAATTAATAAAGTTTGGAAAAACATAAATGTAATCCAATAATGACAATGGTAAGGTAAATGTAGTGAAATGGAGGTGGAGTGAAGGTGATAATATGGGAATATGAGTGAAAATGTAATGGAATTAAATGACAATTTCAAGGCCCAACATACCCCCCAACTGAAGCTATTGCATGTCCTCATGCAATCTATTACATCAATTCTTTTTTATCCTTTAGATTTGGCTTAACTTTGCATGATATCATTTGATAACTACATACTTCTGCAAAGTATTTTAGTTGAATTGCAACATGTTTGGTTCTTGTGTTTCAACCATATTTTGTTGTTGCATTTGATTTTGATCTTTGAACTTTGCATAATGATACTTTGATTATTTTTGAAAAGTATATCTTTGTTGAATTGCATCATGGTTGGTTCTTGTGTGACAACCATGATTATGTTTTCATTCAATTATCTTTTAAGTACTTTTGAAAAGCCATTGTATGCTCATAATAATAATGTAATAGTTAATATCTTTTGAAAGTATGTGGGATTTTGAATGTGATATGAATGTGGCAAAATGTGAATGTGAATGTCCCCACCCCCAACTGATGGTATTGGCAATTTTGTGAAATGAGGAAAAGAAGTGTTTTTTCCAAAAATGATCATTCTAGCTTTTCAAGGAATTCTATGGTAAAAAGTTAGAAAATGACATACCTTAACTTACCCTTTGGAAATGGATGAGTTGCATGTGTGTACTGAAGAGTGTGGCTGTTGATGTTGTTGGATCATGAAGTATGTAAAAAAAGGAATTTTATCTGCTTCTTTGTTCTCTTTGTGCTGATGATAAGATTGGGATCTTTATTGCTGCTGATACAAATTGATTCCTGCTACAAACTGCTGAAATGATGTAGTCTTCAATCGTTACAAAATCCGATGGTACAATTCTAGCATGCTAATAGATGTGTTGATATCGAACATGAAGAGAATTAATTGGATTATCGACCATTGATGAATATCGTTAACCAATGCGAGGCGAACTCACCATTAATGTAAATGAGTGCTAAGGTACCTAAGTACATCTTGCGAAGTGCGAATAGATGGGCTGATGTCGAGCCACTTGCAAGATCTGACAATCAAAGGACGTTGATGTATTTCCATGAATGTCAGCGAGAGAACTTGTCATTAATGCATACAAGCCTCAAGGTACTAATAAGGACTCTATTCTTAGACCTAGATAATGTGTTGATGTTGATAGGCCAAGACTTGTTAGAAGGGAGGCCTTAAGGAATCCTCCATCATCTAACGCGAGCATGAAAGAATAATTTTTTGAAGGACTATGGATGAAAATTTTTGCAGTGGATCAAGGTTTTATTTGACAGAATGAAAATGGAAATGAAATGAATCAGATTTGTAGAGGAGCTGAATGGTTTTATTTCTAGATTAGTGAAAGCAGGGCAAGAAAATATAATGACTGGGGAAAAAATGAGCAGTGAGGGAAAATGAGTTGAGGATTTTATTGAATGACTAAGTAGAAATGCAATAGCGAATGTAAAGGGAAATGAGGTGAATGTTTTTTCACTGAGGAAGCATGGATGCAATGGAGACACTGGCATCTGAAAGGCTTGCAAGTGTTGGATCTGATTTGCATTAACATGTGTTCATGCATTGATGTTTATTTCTTTGTTGCTGATCATCTTCTTGTAAAAGAAATGTGGTCTCTGAGAGAGACACTATTCACTTGTAGTAATTTGTCCTTCCTCCTGGAACCTGCAAAATAAAACTAGTACTTCTTCTGCAATGGAATGTAAGATTATAAAAAGAGAGAGGTGATCAATCTCTCTAGTTATTATAGTTACACAAAAAACTGATAATTGGTACTAATAAAACAAGTTCACGAAGGAAAACCAAAAGAATTTATACCTGTTTCGAAATTAGTGCCTCAAGTTACCTATTGTGTCTTTTCATAAATTTCTTCATTTTTTGATGTTTAAAAATTTGATGATAGTTTTCGCATTATGTATATCTTGTCTATATCTTTCCAATGACACTTGAATCGTCGAAATCCGATGTCAGATGAGAAAGTTAGGCTAATTTAAAATTTGGGTGAAACAGTGAAGTTTTTCAGCTACAGAATTGATGTTTAGCTGCAGAATGTGCACAGTTCCATAGCTAAAATCCTAAAAATAAAGTTAAGTATACACGGCTATGCAAATAATCAGTCTTGTCATTTAAATCAATCAGTACCTCCTCCAAAAAAACGACCAATACCATACTTATTTTATTGATGCAATAATTTTTTTTTTTAATTTTTTTATAAAGAAAATAACAACTAAAGATAAATTTAAGAAAAATTGAAGTTTACAATAATGAGTTGGGGATCTAAGCAATATACAAGATTGTCAATGTGGAGGCTTCAAAAATCCTTAAGAAACAATGACCATTTTTTTTTTAAATGTTTTTTTTTTTAAATAATTATATATGTTAAATTTATAAAATATATATATATATATATATATATATATATATATATATATATATATATTTATTTATTTATTTATTTTTTAAACAAAACAAATAATAAAGAAAAGGAATTTGCAAACAAGGTTGATGAATCATGGCAATGATGAATGTATGTTTTTCTGTGATCAAATCCCACCTTCCTCGCCAGTGCCACAGTGCAGTCCCTTGAAAATACAGAGGACTTTAAAATTTTTCACAAATATTTCCAGTTGGACTGTCAGAAGATACAATGGCATAGTTGCATGAAAAACTTCCTCATTCACGTTACTGTTGAGGAAAATTTTAGGAAAGGAAGCTACAACCCTTTAAGTTGTCACTTTGAGAATGAATTGAGCAAATTGTCGTATTTCAACAAAAATCCCCAACCCAACAATAAGAGAATTATATAGTTCTTTAATTTGTTTTTCTTTTGTGTTTTCATGCTATAATGAACACCCATGGCTTCAACAAGAGACGATGGGATCTAATAACGGTGAGAGGAAGAAGAAATCAAATTGAACTCTTTGATTTATCAAATCACGTGAATTTGCTACAGCAGAATTTGATTTAAATTCGAATTCTTCATTTTTGCAGTGTGTTGTATTCAAAGATGTTGGTAGATCAAGAATTTTATTGGATAAATCCCTATTAATTAGTCTTAGTAGATCTACCTCCTACAGATCAGAAAAATGATCATGGCCGAAATCCCTCAACTGATTACCAGGAATTAAATTCAAAAACCGTTTTTTTCCTCACACAGTCTGCAAAATGGAGCTCTGAAGAACTCTGATTTTCTCCCAAATGGTTGCAAAAGCCAGAAAATCGCTTGCTAGTTACTTAATTGCCCTTGTTCCCAAAAAAACCCATGTTTTATTTTTTTTTCTAATTCGCCTCTGTTTTCTCATAAAATGCATTTTAAAATTGGGTGTTTAGAATGCTGTTTTTTCTCACAATTACGTTTTCTGCCAAAAAAAAAATTGTTGTGGTTCCTAGGGAATTTGTTGTGGTTGCAGGTTTTGATGTGACTTGATTTGGGGCTCAAGCTGCAAACAACATGCTTGGATTCGAAAACACTCTCCATTATTGTCACTTTGCATGAATCTGAAGATGGTAACATTCCAAAGAAATCTTCATCTCTTCTCTGTGTTTCACTAATATATATTTCGTCAATGTTTTCAATGTCTTGAACCACAGGCACCATATCACATTGATCAACCATGTGTTCTTTTGAATGATCTATCCTTCAGATGCAATGTCATTGCCTGCAGCTTCTTTTGAATGATTTGTTTGTTGACCCCAAAAATCTATATCCAAACCCCTAATTTCTGAACATCCCTTAGAATTTTTGTTAACATGATCAGCAAGTTCTTCCAAAATCATGTGAAAAGAAAATGCAAAAATTCCCAATTTCCGTCAAAACTCAACCTGCATTGCAACTCTCAGAGGATGACGAGAGAGGTATTCGTTTTCACAAACACAACAACTCAGTGGAAGATCAAATGGCCAGAGAATGATAAGAGCGGTTTTCGTTTTCACAAACATCACAGCAATTCGGTGGAAGATCAAAAGGCCATTTACATTCGCTGTTTTGTTTTGTTTTGAAAAGAATTTTTTTTTTTTATTATATATATATTTTTTATGTTTTGTTTTTCTTTTTTTCTTTTCAAGTTTTGTTAAAAATTATATATGTTACATTTTAAAAAAAAAACTAAAATATACATATATATATTTTAAAACAAACAATTTATTATTATTATTATTATTATTATTATTTTTAATTTTCTTTATTAAAAAAAATTATTAATAAAGAAAATGGAATCTCAAAATTATATATATATATATATATATATATATATATATATATATATATATATATATATATATATATATATATATATATATATATTGATTTTTAAAATTTATTGAAAAACCAAATTAAATTAAATCAAATGAGGAAAATAGAAGTTAGCTGCGGAATTGCATTCTCTAGCTATTTTTTTTTTAGATTTATGATATACTAACAAAAAATAAATAAAAATTCCTGATCCTCCAGGTCACACAAAGTGCAGAAGGAGAGCATACTCGAGATTTTTTTTTATTTTGTTAGCATAGTCAATATTTTATCAATCGATTCCTCTGTAAATTTTGCAAAACTAAAATGAAAAGGATCGATCTCATACCTTAGATTATCGCTCGTGATCTTCGCTTGTGCTCCTTGTTCTCAATCATTTGTTTTATTGCAAATCTTTCTTGCCAAGGGTTAGTAGATGGGTGGTTCTTACTTGCACCACAAAACATCAAATTTATTCTAAAAACTGTAATTTTTTTTTAATTTTTCCTACCTATCTAAAAAATAAATAAATAAATAAATTTTAATTTCTAAGTATATTCATGCTTTCAATGAAGCCATTTACGGATTAGAATTTTTTAAATGCTCATATCCAAACTTGAAAAATGTACCTGATAGTTTGTAAGGATATGAAAAATTGTCTTAATCTTTCGATTTGCCGCAAGGATATCTTGAAGAATTGATGAATGTTGTGGCGTAATCACTTTTTGATACCATTCCTCAATGTAATATTTAGGCTTCATTCTAGATCCTCTTTCCATAAATGGTTAGTAAAAAAGAAAAAAGAAAAAACAAATAAAATACACTCTAGACTGAAAGCTAGTTCCTATGCACACTTCCTCAGCCACGATGTCAAAATGTTGGGGCAAAATAATTGTCTGTCATTTAATTTGTCAACACAGGGGTTTCGTAAACTTGTGGAGCATGCATGAATTGTATGTGCTAGAAATTATCTTTCAGTTTAGATCAATCTAACTACAGAATAACGAAAACGAATTCATCTAATCTATGAAATCAAACAATGAAAATTAAATTCAATTAACCTATGAAATCAAGTAACAAAAAGAAAGAAAACAAATTCAAAAGAAAATATAGTGTGCAATCACACTTGCAAGAATTGAATTTTTAATCTAAGAAAGCATTTCAAAGCATGTAAAGAAAAAAAACTAATGTATATTTAGTTACTCCAACATTCAATATGAAGTGTCACCTACTTGAGATGATGTTAAGTAACCAGCTATACCTAATGATCTAGAAAAGAAAGTAAAGTATGTAGAAGATAACTCAGTAATTTCATTAATTAAACATTCAATCATTTAGTGTTGAAATATGATAGAATCAACTTCTTGGAATGGCCTTTAGGAATATCAGTGATGTAACTAAATGAGAATTTAAAAGCAGATGTAAAAGAATGTAAAACTAACTGTGAACAACTAATGTATGTTTGATTTACTCCAAAATTCACTATGAAGTATTACCCTCTTGAGATGTTGTGTAAGAAATAAATTATACCTTAGTTTCTAAGTTCCTAGAAAGCAAGTAAAACGTGCAGAGGAAAAAAACTCAATAACTGTATGAATTAGACATTCAATCATTTAGTTCAGAATCATCTTCTTGAAATGACCTTTGCGAACATCCATTGACACAATTAATTGATAATTCTATTCTAAGAAAGTAAATGACAAAACATGCACTAGTAGAAAATGATGAAATTAGTGACTAGGTGACTAAAAAAGTTAGTCACCACAATTATTTCAAGTGAATTACTACTAAATTTGAGCAATTTTAAGTGAACGAACTAAAAATGACTAACTTAAATGACTAATTTAGTCTAGGAATAAAATATACGACTAGATAATAAGTGACTAAACTAAAAACGACTAACTTAAATGACTAATTTAGTCTAGGAATAAAAACGACTAGATAATAAATTACTAAACTAAAAACGACTAAGTTAAATGACTAATTTAGTAGGATTAAAATATATGACTAGATAATAAGTGACAAAATTAATATTGATTAATGTACATGACTATTATAGTCCAAGAATAAAAATATGATAAATAACAAGTACAACAAGTATATTAATTAGTCATTTATGTTAGTAATTTAATTGTGGACACATTATTTGTTATGGGTTTTTTGTGGCATTGTTACATACCATGGCTCATTATTGCACTAGATTCATAGAGAATGATTTCAATAATTTGAATTCAAAGTATATATGTTGATTTATACATGGTCAATTGATATAAACCTAGAAGTTTACTCTAAAGTCATATTATTCTATAGATACATGCATTACAAAAATGTTCAAGAATTCTAATAATGCATTCACATTCTAATTAGAATGTCCACACAATATTATTAGAAACCCATGCATACTAACAATTATTGTGGCTCTTTAATTATGTAGAATAACATGCCATGGCTCCCATGTGAAAGTTGAAAATTGAATATCCCTTAGAGAGTATCTATGTGGTTGTTTGGGGGTTAATTCATGTTCCTTGAAATCAAGAAGCTTTATTTAGGGCCTAAGGTCCTATTTTCTCCTGCCCTCAAGATAGTACATTCCCCAAGGCCCATTCTTACCATGTAAACCATACCAATGGTGACAAAGATCCCCCATATAGGCCAAATATCCCCTAGAGATGTTCCGTGTAGTAAATAGAATACTTGTTCAAGAAGATTGATCATGGCAAGATTCAAATATGACCCAAGCACCTTATGATCCTTCCTTGACCATGGTTAAGGCCCCAAATTCCATACATGGTGCAAAAATACTCCTAATGATATTACGGCCAAAATTAAAGGCCCCAAGACCTAAATATGTCACAAAAATATTCAAATAGCACCCATATCACACCTAAAGGCTAGATATATCTTAGATAGGATATGTGTGGTCAATGTTTGAGGCCTTATTCATGTCCCTTGAACTAAATAAGTTTTGTTTAGGGACTAAGGATCTTGTTTTCCTTCCATTTCCATCATAGAGGCCATAAAACCCATCTTTATTATGTAAAACATACTCGTTGTTCCCATATTTCCAATATAATATTATGTTCATGGAAATTAAATATGAGAAAGACTTGTTTTAGGCATAAGACCCTTTTCCATTCCTTGGCCAAGATATAATAAGACCTAACTCCTTGCATATATGATGTGGAAAACCTCATAATGGAACCCTTATCCTAGACGGAGGCCTAAAATTCCTCAAAGATGATTTACATTGCAGTTCTTTATGGTATTTTTCATGCAATGTGAGCCAAAGAAGTTTCATTTTGGGATTGAGGCCATTGTTTGCAAAGGGTACAAGCCTAAGACCCATTCTTACTATGTAAAACATACCAATGACACTAAAGATCCCCCATATATTCCTAAGATCCCCTATAGAGGTTATTTGTTGTTCTTTGAGAACTACTTCCAAAGCTTAATCATCAAAGGTTCAAATAAGGCCTAAGTCCCTTATTTCGTTCCTATTTTGACCAAGCCTGCACTTGTAAGCACCATATGTGATTTGAAAGCCTCCTAATTTCATTAAGGTCTAATGATGAGGCTCCAAGACCCAATCATAGTGTGCAAAACCTTTGAATGGCAGACACATCCCTTCTAGAGGCCAATGAATATCCCTTAGAGAATATAATTTATGTGGTGGTTTGAAGCTTTTTTAATGGGCACTAATTATTTAAGACTTAAGTCCCTTTTCTTTAATGTCCTTCTTTAGCCATAGTAAAGGCCATGGGACCCATTATTATTATGCAAAACATACTAAATTCCCATATTCCCAGCTAGAGGTATTGTTCATGGAAATTGAGCATGAGAGAGATTAATTTCGGGACAAAGGAAATTGTTTTTCTCTCCTAACCATAAGATAGACACTAACGCCGATATATGGTGAGAACTAATCCTATGGTGCCCATATCCCAACTTAAGACCAAAGATTCTTTAAAAAAGATTTATGTGGTTTTTAAGTCTAGCTCATTGCCCTTGACACTAACAAGATTCTTGTAAGGCCTAATGCCCCTTGTTTACCTCTCCTACCCATAGTACATTCCTTAAATCATATACATGGTGTGAAAAAATTCCTAATCTAATTGATATCCCATATATTCCTAAGATTATTTAGAGAGGATCTATGTGGTTGTTCAATGCCAAAATTCATGGCCCTTGAGCATGAAAAGCCTCATTTTAGAAATAAAAGTCTTTTTTTTTACCTTCCCTCATACTAATTCTTATCTTGCAAAGAATAATAATGGTGCCCATATTCTTAGTCTAAGGCCCTTTTCATGTCCATTGGTAAAGGCCGTGAGAGTTATTCCTAGTGTACAAAATTTGGTAAGGTTGTGCAAATATTAGTAAAGATAAAAGGCCCAATAAAAATTACTCCATTGGTCATAACCTCTCATAATGGTAAATCTAGACAATTAGTCTCATTGTGATAAGTGGAAGTTTAGTAAAAAAAAAACAATAATTATCAAACTGGACATGTTATCATACATTTTTATGTCTATATTAAAACAAGAGAAAACCACATAATTTTAATTTTTAAATATCACTTCATAAAACTACTACTAATTCATAAGTTTTACCTATTAAATAATTTATATACAATTTAATACCTTATTGAATTTTTAATTTAATACTATATATATATATATATATATATATATATATATATATATATATATATTATTAACATTTAATTTTTAATTTTTAATTTTAATTTTAATTTTAATTTTAGATGATTTTCAATTCCCCCACCTGCAAACCGGGAAGAATGCCACATGCTCAAAGAGCTGGAATTTTTGCAATGAGATCACTTTTTCTCTCCCTTCTCCTCCGGTTGCCTCCCGCCACGACCATCTATTGCATCTGCAGAATCCATAGAGGTACCATTCTCCAACGCCATATTCAGGGAAAGGGATTATCCACAGAGACTCCAAAGGAAACGCCTTGATTGCTGCTGAGCAAGATCATTTCATTGCTTCGAAATTTGAAGGACGACGAAACTTCCGAAGCGCCTATGAAGAGGAACAAATGAGTCGGAGAATCTAGATAAGGTAAGTTATTTAAATTTTTGTATTGTTTAACATGTTCCTTTCGCACCAGGAAGTGATTCTATAAATATTCCCCTGTTTCCATATTCGATACAACAACAGAAAAAATCCCCTGCAGCGGCCTTGCTAACATATTAACATCACACTCATTTTGTTCTGCTACAAGCACTGCCTCCTTCAAGACCTTCGATTGTTTAAAAAAATCATGTAAATTGATTAATTTTTGTAAGTTCATCTTCTCGGTTTACAAATCATTTTAAAAGGAGGATATTTTTTAATGAAAGTTTCACAATCCCCAAATCTCAAGGCTCTTTTTGAGAGAACGTGGCACAATATTGTTGCTAGGCACAGACCTAATTTTCAGGACGCAGAAGATGCACATACACTTGGGGCTTTATGTTCACAAGTTGAAATGGACAACCACATACACAAACTTAATAGAACTTGCAAGTTGATCTCTTGTGAATATGGAGAATAATAAAATGCAAGTCACTTCAATTATTTTTTTGGCCATCTTCTGTGTGACAGAAGAGTCCCAGTCACAAGCCTCTTACCAAAATGATAAATTAAAAACCTAGAGTGCGATAAATTGTCTTCAAGCAAAACTATGAAAATTGTCTTACAGAAAGGTCACTTACTTTGTTCAAAGAATTGCTCTATTATAGTTGGACCCTATTTGATAACTGTTTGAACCCTATTTGATAATTGTTTCTGTGTCCTATTCAGTGCCTAGTTTGTCAATGGGGTTTGAACATGGTTAGATGTAAATGTGGTCTCAACATTGTGCGTCAGCATTGCCAAATCCCCAGCTTGAAGTTTTATCAACTGTTCCTGCATTTTTCTCGGTGACTGGTTTTTCAATGGGGTTTGAACAAGTTGAGATGTTTGAACAGAATCAAAAGATGAAGGGAGTTGAGCCTGAACTTGCCATCAGGAAACAGGTTCAGCCAGAAGAGGCATGCATGAAGGGACAGATGCTATCTGCTAAGATTGAATCTATTGATAAGGAAGTGCTGCAACATGTTGTTATGTTTCATTCCTGTCAAGATGTAAATTTGGTACCTATTTCGAATCCCCAACAAGAATTTGTGGTAGAAACAAGTAAGGAAATTTCCACTCTGGCCTACAACTTACAGGCTGTATCATCCCCGATTGGTAATTTGTCGATGGCTATGGCTACAGATCATTCAGGTTTTATACACTGTTCTGTATTAAATACATCTAAGAAGCACTCACATAGTCTTGAATTTCTAGCCCCAAGTAGTTCGACACAGTTAAGAAACAGAGCTTCAGATACACAGGAATTGTTTGCACTAGGATTGCAGCAGTTCAATCAAGTAGGAGGCAATAAACAGGAGTTCCACTCAGTATTTGGGTCGCAAGAGTATCCCCAGGTTGCAATAACGCATAGTGTAACGATGGACAGACCCGTTCAACAAATTCCTATAGACATGCTGACATTTCCAAAAAGCACGCCTGGCCAAGATTTTAATCTTGTTTCATATGTTCACTCTGGTAGCGGCATATTAGGCTCTCTTCAGATTTCTTTTCATGGATTTCCATTTCTAGCTTCTACCAAAAAGAGATTTGGATGCAGCTGGATTGGGATGAATAAGTAGATGTATACTTTTATTGTGGGAGAAAGGTTATATATCTATCAGATAAAATTTCTGCAGATTTGGAAAGATTGTTTATGATGATGAAAGGTAGCAGGGTATGCTTCTCACGCGATTTGCACTAATGTTGTGAAGGAGAAGCCGAAGCAAAATATTATTGTCAACACGGTGAGAAGACGACATTTGAAATTGGTCTTTTAAACACAACCTCGGGACACCTATGTGGGTCATCATAAACTTTGAGTATGTGGTGATTTCCACTCTCCTATATTCTAGAGAAAATTTTCAGTGTCAGTGTGCCAATCCTTTCCAACATTTCAAAGCTGGACAATGTTATTGTGGCGATTATTGGAAATAGTAAGTGAACTATGAAATCCTCATATGCATCATTTTTCCTTGTTAGATAATGTTCATCTTGTGTAATATTTTGGATATGGTGAGATGAATGTAACAAACGAGTATATACAATGTGTATAAAAATCGTTGATTCATAGCTAGTAATCCAAGTGCCTGACAAATCTATGGTGTATGTCATAGTAGCTTACTCCTTTAAGCTAAAGAGTTAGATGGGTATAAACAATGTTTGCAATTAATTCCATTGGTTTCGTTAATGCATTGTTAAACAATATTTTCATAAACCACTAATTAATTGGTGAGATCTTCCTGAAACGTGTCATTGAGCCAAAAATACTCCCTTTTGCCAATTTTTGAAAAAAATGGCGGATGCAACGAAAAATTCATAGTTTTTTCTTCAGGTTTTCTAGTTCATTTTTTATTATTGTTCAGCTATTTTTTGTCGAGTCAGATTTTAGATCCTCACTGATTTTTTCCAAATTTCTGTCATGCAACACTGTTGTTAAGTGTAGTTAATGTCAAATTATTTTGAAGTAACTTTATAAGAATTTTAGATGCTAGTGGATTTTATGGAAATTGTTTCTGTATTGATTTCTATGGAATTGTTGAAATTTTGGACTCTTTCGTAGACAATTTTTTCAAATTGAAAAAATATTCATGGTACTTAAGTCAATATCTACCATACTACCATATTCTGGATATTGTTGAAATTGCATGGAAAATGGTATTTTCCAGGACATAGAAGAAATGAAGATGGGATAAAAAGTGGTGTTTTACAAAACCCTTAAACTGTTAAAACATGCAGTGGCACTCCCCATTTCCATTGAGTATAGCATGGCATCACTGTAGCACCTGGAAATGTCTTGGGACATCCCTTGGAGATAGTGGCACATCTCGGGGATGGCAAACTGTCTATCTCTTACATCCCAGTGATGCCTTGAGACATCTATGTTTCCCCTCCCTGGAGTGAAGGGATGCAGGAAATGCAAGGGACATGTCCCTACAGACTACTGATAAATGCAACTACATGTTGTGGCTATGATACTGCTAATAGTGCATAAATTAAAACACTTGAATGCCTTAAGTCAAATCCTCGTAGGTATACGTATTTCAAAAAACAATATTTTGGCAAGCATTTCTCCCCAAATACGAGAAGCATAGATTGAGTTTGCCATAAATATTCAATAGCTATTGGACAAACGACATGACACTAAACTAATAAGGATGATAGAAAAGTAGCATGGGCTTTGCAAGAGTTTCAATCACGAATCTCAAAAAGGTTCAGATTCTTTTCTAAAGAAGGGTTCAAGAATCAAATTCTTTTCCAATCATGAATCCCTAAAAGGTCCAAATTTTTTACCAATGGGTGCAATAGCAATTTTCTTTCTGAATTGGGGCATGGGTGGGTGTATTGGCAATTTCCTTTATGAATTGGGGCATACCCCACTCGGATGTTCAGTAGGTATGTCCTTTTAGGACTATTATTATCTTGGATTCCCAATCCTCAAAGAATATCGGTCCTTTTCAACCACTCTTGTCTTGGATACTTGTCCAATCCTCAAAGAGTGTCAGTCCACTTCCTATTTTGGATTTTCTCTCATCAAGGAAATCATAGATGTTTATTTAATCTTCCATTCGCCATTCTTCCTCCATGCCCTTCACTTAGATGTATGATTGTTAGTCTTGGCCTAGTGCATGGCACATGATGAGGATAATACAAATGTGATGTTTATCATTACTCCCTATCAACCAGAGAGGAGATCCCTATTCCCACTTGATTTAGGGTATAGATCCTTTATCCTTCACAAATAACAAGGAGACTTCATACTCCTAAAATATAGAGGAGATTCTCCGTGTCAACCATTTGTGGATCATATAGAGAAACGAAGTCCATATATTTATGAGAGGAAGGAGCATCTCTTACTCTCAGTGATGATTGGAAATGTCTGAATGCTTCTTTCTAAATATCATTTTGTCCATAAATAATTTTCCTAGCGTCATTCTTGATTTGCCAAATAGAATTTTGCATACAATCCCTCAAAGTCTAGTTGTCGAAATATCTAGTATTTTTGTCCCCTTCATCAATCCACATTTGATGAATCTTCTGTTGCCATTCCTATGCTTGACGCAAAAGTATTCTCATTGTTTTGTCAAATTCTGCTAATTTATGTTTGGAAGCCTTCGAGAAGTAGTTTTTTGAATGTGGATCTTCCAAATATTTAATATGGGTGTTGATTTGTATAATTTCTCTACTCCTTTCTTTTTTTAGATGACAAGCCAATAAACGAACTACCTATTTTAGCTTTTTCAACTTATAGAGAGATTGTCCATGGCCGAATTGCCAATGCTCAGATTGAATTTTGTCTAGAAGTCTTAGACCATTAAGGTGAATTCTGGGTCTTTCAACCAAAAATTGTTAAACTTAAAGGGAGCGGGCTTCCCTTTTGAAATGTCTTCCAGACTAAAAAGAGAGGAAAATGATCAGATATTTGCAAGGGAAGAACCCATGAGCTCAAATTGGTGAGATGGTTAGCTAGACCTTTCTTCACAAAGAAGTGGTCTAGTCTTTTTGAAATGCCATAAGACCCTCATCTACCATTCCTCCATGTGGGTCCAATTGTGTCAAACTTAATATCTATAAAAGACTTTCGGAAAATTAGGTCCTTGAAGTGTGTTGCGAGAGAGTCTGGATTGTTTCGATATCAATTTTAAAGATTATCTCCATGTTTAAAAATTTTAGTCCAGGCTAATATTTGCATAAACTAACTCCAATTTAAATGTTGAAATTTCTCGCATCAAACAGATGCTTATCTTTATGAGATGTGAGATGTACACACATTCCCGCCTACTTGTTGGATCATTAATTTGTCTAAAAAAATAACACTTTCCCAAATGGTAAGGGGCAACAATGGGAATACGAGTTGTTGGATCCAGGACCTCAACAGAGATCGATCTCGTGCCCTAATAGAAATCTAGGGCTAGCATCACCGTGTGACTTAGAAAAGATGGATAGTTGGGCGTGGCACACTTAGGGAAAGGTTTGTCAACACTTTGTGCTCATGCCTAGGTTGTGAACAATAGGCTCGCCTCATGGCGCTTGCAATGGAGATTTTGATAGAACTTATGTGAATGCATATAACAATTAGTTGGCTTTGTTTGTGGTGAGATGATCTTATCAAATCTTCTATTCCTTTGGTGTACCTTTGCACCTTTAGGGGTAATTGCTAGTATATATATTAGTTTTATAAACATTGTTACGTTGTGTTATTAATAATGTATTTTTCTAAATTTTTTTATATTATTAAAAAAAAATTTACGCGCTAAGCGTTTCCTCTTTGGGTGAGGAGATAGTGGTAATAGAAGACATTCGTTTTCGTCATCCTTGGAGCAATTAAAATTGGAGACTTGTGCTAGTTCACCCCTCCAATAGGAGACATTGCAACACAACGAAGATAAAATCTCTTCCTATTCTTCTTCTTTCTTGCTGAGGATGCGTAGAAAGACAAATTCTTCTTGCCGGTTTTTTCTCATATCGGGTGTTTGAGTCCTTCAGAGAGATGGCAGGGGAGAAGCCCAAGACATGAATCGTGTGGAATGCAATGAAGCAATTTGTCAATGGAGGAGCCTTTGGTATGCTCGCCATGTGTGCCATCCAGCCTGTGGACATGATCAAGGTGCGCATTCAGTTGGGTCAAGGTTCAGGTTATAATGTTGCAAATAACATGCTAAGGGACAAGGGATTTGGTGCTTTTTACAAGGGGTTATTAGCTGGTTCATTAAGATAGGCAACTTATACACCAACACGTCTTGGATCATTTAGGATATTGACAAACAAAGCAATTTCCATTAATGATGGGAAACCACTACCTCTCTATAAGAAGGCTCTTTGTGAAATTACAACAAGAGCTATTGGAGCATGTGTTGGAAGTCCTGTAGATTTAGCTCTCATTCGCATGCAGGCGGATGCAACTCTGCCTGCTTTGCAGCGATGACATTACAAAAAAGCATTCCATGCACTATACCGTATTATTGGTGATGAAGGGGTTCTAGCCCTATGGAAAGGGGCGGGTCCAACAATTTTCTGAGCAATGGCCTTAAATATGGGCATGCTTGCTTCTTATGATCAGTCTGTAGAATTTTTCAAGGACACCATGGGCCTTTCTGAAGCTACAACTGTGGTTGTTGCAAGTGTTGTTTCTATTTTTTTTGCATCTACATGTAGTCTGCCCTTTGATTATGTGATGACTCAGATACAAAAGATGCAATTTGATGCCAATGGGAAGTATCCATATTCAGTCTCCCTGGACTGTTTTGTGAAAACATTCAAAGTAGGGGGACCGTTTAAGTTCTATATCGGGTTTCCCGTTTATTGCGTTCGAATTGTTACCCATGTAATGATGACATGGATATTATTATATTCATTCATTTTTTTCATCCTCAAAGGCTATGCACAACCTCATCCTACTTCCCTGGACCTTAGTTCTTCGCCCACCTGTCGTTGGCACTCGAATGACAACAGGGTTTGGGTTTTCTTGAATCTATTTTCACTCTGCAAATTGTCGTTTTTCTTTATTTCTATTTTCCTATAATATGTAGTTTTTTCAGTTAATAAACTCCAGGCTGTTGATTTTTGTGTAGCTTGGGAGGTACTCCAAGCCCTACAGTTTAGGGATTGGAGGGAAAAGCGCCACAAGAGTCGCTTGTGGGCTTGGAACCTAGGGCGTGTGAATTTCGCAGTGTAGGAAGATTCGAGGCCCAACCTTGTGATGCTTCTAGAAATTGCAACTTTGACAAATTCTCTGGTAAAGGAAATGGCTTCTGGATTGGTGAGAATAAATCTGGAATGCGAGAGAACAGTGAACAGAGAAAATTTGTTTCAGGAACCCAGATGGACCATGTATTTCAATGGGCGTAAGGTTGGTTATGCTATGAGGAGAAGTTGGTATGAGTCTAAACATAAATAGATTGGATAGATAAATTCAAGATGCAATATTCATTTTGATGGATCTAAATTGATCAGATCAATTTAGTGTTTTTCCAATCGATCAATCCAAGTGGGACCAAAGTGAGTCATGTCCCATTGAATTGAATGGAGAGTCAGGATTATGTATAGATGTCAGGATTATGTATAGATACTATAAATAAAATTACTTGGCAGATTGTACTTTCAGAGGAGGAATTGAAATCATGTTTCTATATCAAGTAACATTGTACCCTCTTATTTGACGGAGCTTTTTCCCGCTCTTATCCCTTCATGCGACATTCGAGTTATTATGTAGAAAGGGAACACATCCGAATGGATAACGAATGTACGATGCTGAAATAATCAAGAGGGCGAGGATTCAATAATAATAGTAGGGGCATTTCACTCCTTTATCCTATTTTGATTGCTTACTCTGTGTATAGGGGTGATCGGTCAGGCTGTATACACTCCTATCCCTTTCTTCTTTCACTGCTCACGATATATAGTTAATTGGCCTCTCCCTTATTTTGCACTAATCTCATGATTATATCATTATTTACGTAATAACGAAATCAACATAACTCTATTGCTTCATGATAGATAGATAATTGGCCTCTCTCTCTTCTTTCACACTAATCTCCTGACTTTGTAATGATGTGCATAATAATGAAATCAACATACATCTCATTTGAGCATACTTTTATCCTTGCCTTCCAACCATTGATAATGACCTCTCCATCGGACAATCTGCCTCCCTACAGCCATCAATAGGTCGAGTGCTACAATGACCTCTAGGATATCCCTTGGGGAGAGAGCATTACTCGACTTCATAATAGGGATAGGCTTATTGCTCGAGTCAAGGCTGTTACTTTCCTCTTTAATTAATAGTAGGAACATCGTGGGAAGAAGAATGAATTGACTATTTGGGAACGACTCTTTCCCACTTCTTTTCCCGGTAATCCATCTCCAAATATAATCTCACAAGAGTTGATAATTTCTTGATAGATAAAGGAGTTGAATGCTTATTGTATTGAATGATCACCCGAAAGTGAGACAACATAAAGGCTAGTACAACTTTGAATCCCCAACTTACATTTGAAAGTGAAATTATCTTCTTGAAGAATGCCATTAAAACACTGCTAAGGGGGGATAAGCTAATATTATGCAATTACTGCTTGCTCGCTTTTCGGTCATTACGACATCGTTACTTGCTTCGTTTGTTACTGGCTGGCTAATTATTGCTAGGATTTGAATTGCTCATTACCTGCCAAATATTTTTGTTCCGTGTGACCATGACTATGGAAACTGCTCCTTCCCTTTCAAGCCCGCAGAAGAGGGCTCTACCTACCCTCTTGACTACTAAGCTAGATCGTTTCCCACAAACTGCTTGAAAAGCATCCAAAAGCACTTTCATTTCATATGTGTAATCCGGAACAAGAAGGGACAATCGATCCTATTCTAATGTATTATAGAGATATCAATGACTAAAATCCTTGTGCAACATTGATTTTTGTGGTGTCACTTTACAGTAACTATTTTTTCTATTTTTGTGGACCAGCTCATACCATTACTTGTGGCCCCTTTTAAAAAATTTCTTTTGGTACACTGATTATGTTGGGCTAAAATTTGGCTAACCTCTTTAATGGACCCAATGGTCCTGACTCCCATGAAAAACACCCGTAGCATGTCAGCCATGAGGAAGTACATAAAATAGTTGAGTCTTTCACCTAGTTAATTAGAAAAATGGAAACCAATATGTTTTCCCTCGCATTTCACATATCCCCCATTTTCAAACAATGGCCCTTTTTCAGAAGCTTTTCCATACAATGGTAGTTGATTATTTCTCTAATGATTGCTTCAGAACCTTTGAGCATGTAGGAGTTGCCATTCTCTTGAAAACTCATGTAGAATTCCAAGAAATCCATGGTGATAGGTCCTAGTGTTCTTCCCCATTCATCACCCAAAGGAATATCACAACCACACATTTCAATGGAAAACATGTGGCTTCCTTGTGAGGGAAGACATACTGGTTTCCATTTTGCTAATTTAGGGAACAATTCCTTGTAAGCAAGGAGGAAGAGGTGAGAATAATACTAGGTGACAGGTGGCAAGTGGGAATGTATTGCGGTGTATTTGTAAACATCTAATTGTAACTCCCGTGTTTAGGATACAAACAACCACCAATGACACCATTGATTTCTCCGTCAATTGACTTCATTAATTTTTTTGATTTTATGTACTACAATATATTTGCATTTGTGGCATTCCTCTTTTGTAGTCTTCCTTTTATTTTTTAAATGCCACTTATATTACTTACACTTATGCAATTAGTTAAACTTGTTATCATCATCTTATTTTCATAAGTCTTCTCATCTTTATTTGTAAGAACATATAAGATATTGGGCAAAATCTTGCCGTATTTTAGTAACCGTTTGATCTATTTTCAACTGATTAGCACAAGCTAATGTGCATCTTTGACCCATCCAAGCTAATGTGAGTTGAGGTTGGTAACTTAAGTTCCTTTTCCAATTGAAGCAAGAAAAGGTTATTGTGGTTGCCATTATCAATGACCATATATGCTAGTTCGTGCTTGATTTGACAGTTCTATGTACAATGAGATTCCTTGTTGCTGGCAAGGCTAGATTTGTGCATTAGCATCAAGTGTGGGTCAATGTAGCTAGGATTTTTGAAATCAACCTCTCAATAATTCTTATAAAGGAAGTATTTTTCCTTTTGGAGCTCTTTGGGCCTAAATGTTTGACATTCCTCATTGGAATGGGCAAGCTTCCTATGATAGGTGCCATATTTCTTCTTCCCATAGTGGGCAGAGGATATGGAATTGGTTTATTCTTTGTTCTACAGTCTACCCAATATTTTTGGGATGAGTAATTAGTAGAAAGAAAATGAGGACGAAACTCCCTTCATCCACAGCTTCTTGAACCACCATTTATTTGTTGATATTTCTAGGTTTTGCATTGCAAGATAATACCCCAAATTAGTTAAATAATGTCTGCTTGTGGTGTTATAGGACCAAGCAATTTCATCATTGGATTCACTTAAATGAATGTGTGCCTTACTTTGCTTCATGTCCCAAATCCTGTGCTTGGACCCATCCCTATCTCCAAATTTTCATTCAATTGACATCAACATTTCTATTAAGTGTGCATTGATGTGTCTCTGGAATTTGAACAATAAGTGTCTCTGGTAGGAAGACATTGTCCCCACAACCAACTATTGCATCTGTGCCAATTTTGACCCGTGGGCTTGAACCCAACTTCCATGCTAGGTATTGTCCAACTATGAGAAAGGATAGAGTTAAAGCCTCCCATTGGTTTGATACATTCTGGTATTTTTCGGGCGATTGCAGATCCAATTCGAGATTGAGAATTTTGAGGATTGGGCTTTAAGAGAGAGGTGCATATTTTTGTTATTTTGTTTTTGGTTTTTATGCATTTTGGTGCTTTATGGGTTGCCTAGTTTCAAATGGATTGGTTTGGATCATAAGTGGGTAGGTCTTGTCCAAATCAGTTGGTGGATTTACCACCCAAAATAGTGGTCTTGTCAAGGTCTTCATGAGAGGAAATCTGGAAATGAAATATGACTGCAAAAAAATGCAAATCAGCAAGCATAAAGACACTCAAAATACTAGACATAACTCTTAGAATAGCACCAAGTTGAGTGATAGGAGCCCTTAAAAATTGGGAGGTGAATAACTTTCTATAGATTTTAGTAAATGGTTGTAGATGATAAAGTAACTTGCTGTTATGCACCTCTAGATCTGAGAAATGCAGGAAGATGTGGAAAATAGTAAGCTAAACCACCCCTTGGGGGCCACCCACAAGTGTAGAGGCACTTTAAAGTGTTGGATCTATGGGTAGAGAAGCCAGGGTAATGAATAGATAATAACAAAACAAATCCCATAATTGAGAGTAGATGAGTAAAACTAATGATAATACAATTGATTACTCTACAATTGGGGTCAAATCCCCATAGGGTCAAAACCCAATTTTATTTTTATGTAGATTTTTTTTATTTCTAGCAAGTTGAAAATTGTTTATCACTTCAAATGATGATAAAATATAACACGGAAGTGAAGAAAAGAAAAAGGATCATGAATACATACCTTTTTGATCAAATCCTTGAATGAGGGTTTCACTTACATAGTAATTAGTACCGCAACAGTCGTTGTTAAATATATATAAATAGGGGACATGAAATTAAAAAACAATAGTTTAGGGGAAAATGGCACAGATATTGCATTAAAAGTTACAGTTGTTGCATCCAGGAGCCAAAAAGTAGTCAAATAAGAGTTGCTTTCCTAGAAAAGAAATAACCGTTAACACTCCCACATATAACCTAAAAATGGCAATGTTGGACAACAATTACATGGTCAAACTTGATCTAAATAGTAAATACAGAAATTTCATCCAAATTGAACAAAGTGTTCATCTCATGAAACGTTGCCCAACTGTGTCACTTCTATAAGTAGGAAGGGCTTGTTAGATAGATAACATCCCACAGTTCTACTTGCTTCTCGAACCATCCATTTTCCCCCAAACAGAGCATTATTCCAATGAACACAAGAAACATAAAAATTAAAGATTAAAACAGAGATTAATATTAATGGCCTTGAAAGATAGATTCAAAGTTGCAATATGCCATACAATAACCACTCGTTAGACAAATGAAATGAAATTGATCCTTTATCACCAAAATATTGTGAAGAACCAACAATCTAAGTACTTCAGTTTTAAAATACGAATGGGATTTCCCATATCATGACACTTCTAGGGCCACCTTGACTCATGGTCTCAAACATTCCACTCCCTGTTGAGATGACTTTCCACTGAATGAATTGTCAGATCTTGTCATATAATTCCTTGGTTCAATAGTGCCCTTAAATGGTATCTCATGAGACCATTTCCAATCCTTTCAAATGGAGTCAAGACTATCCAGATTATTTTCTTAGCTTGAACAAACATTCTTTGGGAATCATCAATATATTGCTGTAGAATCAATCAATTTCTTGAAGTCTTTCAGAATGACAAGAGCTTGCCACAACAACCACTTGCCTGTGTTCTTGTCCCACAAATAGTCATACACATGAAAAGGCTCTCTTTCACAATGGTTTCCCCATAAAGAAAGGAACTTGCCAAAGTTGTCCTTAATATGCTGAGAAAGACCAAATTAATTAGACAAACAAGTTCCATACTTGTTGATAATCCATATGGTGTCACTGCAACTGCGAAGATACTAACTAACAGTTTCCCCATATCTGCTTGAGAATGCATGAACAAAGATCTTAAAGGCTTCAAACACACTTGACTATATGGCAAAGACAATAAGGGCCATCCTTGCCACTTATGTACACAGCATTTAGAGCATGGTGTGATGCAAGTATCTAATAATGATTAATTTTGCATTGCAACACATGACTAATGATTAATTTTACAACAATGTCAGTTCTATGTGCACACATATTGATCAGGCTAAGCCTTCCCACTTCTCTTAGTACAGAGGTTTCAAGGAAATAGAGGTTATACCATTTTCGTACCCTACTTTAAAATGTTTCCTATTGACTAAGTGCCTAAGGGAGGACGAAGTAACCTATCCCACCCCATAGGCTATAGTCATTGATAAAGGGGGAAACCCATTATCCAATGTTTTGGGGCAACATTGGGTAAATTTGGGGTAGCTGGAGAAAAAAGGCAGAATTGGGGGCTACACTTGTAATCCCTCACATTAAATTAGGAAGAGAGGCCCCCATGAGGAATCTATAAATAAAGAGATAGAGTCATTTTCTCATCGTCGATTTGGAATGGACTATCTTTGTTTTCTTGGAGCTGGATCTGTGAGAGTTTTAAGACCCCTTTCTTCTCTTTATTAGTTTTGGTGGAGGTGATCCCACCCTAGCAAATCCCCCTCTCTCCTTTACACCTCTTACAGCATAATATTTTGGATCATCTATGATTTGTTTTGGCAAGCAGGGAAACACATTCTCAGTGGTTATTCTTGGTCAATAAGTCCTATTCAAGACATCAGAGGTCTTTCTGTGGGATGCCTGGCCACCATTAGTTTGTTTAGGCAGCAAGATCTTCTCTCTGTGATCTGTCTGTAGTGTACCCAAGCTCAGAACCATTGGTTAAGGAAAGGTAAGGCTGCGAGGGGTCCTCTCTGAGGCACTGAAGCCAAACAAGAGATTAGTAAGTTACTAAGTGGTTTTTAGGGCCTAGTCTGAAGCATTTAGGGTGTCACCTGTATGCAGCCTTCCTCCTGAGAGTATTTAGGGCCGCAGCAGATATCTCTTTCAGGGGTCTGTGATCACATGAAGCTTTGAAACCACTTCCCAACAATTACAGGCAAGTTCTTGGATAACGAAACATCCCAAGCAGGCCTCCAGAACTTGTATTTTGTTGACGTGATGCAGCAACAGGATCAACTCTCCAAATGCAGGTGAAATTTGGTTCAAAAGGGGACTGTCATAAGATCTAACCAGCGATTTGACCAGGTTAAGAGACTACTCCAACCACAGATGGAAACTCCACTTAGAAAGGGTTGTCACAAGTTTTTCTTAACAACAAACAAGTTTGGAGGCAGCACAGTTAGACAGTGAGTTGTTAATTAGTATATTACCAACTAAACTTGGATAGTGCTAGTGTGGATTACAGTTGGAATACTGATCTATTGAATATTGACATTACAGTCAAAATTATATTGGTGGATTATTGGTTGTATAGGTCTACTATTCATTAGGCAATTAGCCCTAACTTGTGGTGGTTTGCTCAAGAAACATATGACTGTTAAATATCTCTTATATCATTAGTGAATTATATAGAAGGGTACTTACTGTTATATGAGTTGATAAATGTGAACTGTTGTTATGATTCTTTTCATGATTGGTTGAAAAACCTAGATAAGGATTGAACCCCAAGGCCAAAAATTGCCTAGGGACATTACATACTTCCATTAGAGAAACAGTAAAAAATGCATTTCAATATACTTGGATCATAATCTATAACCAAAGGCGTTGTATTGTGAAATCCATGAGAGGTTGGGGTAGGATGATGGCCCGCAAAAGGCAGAAGGGAGCTGCAGCAAGGTATACTTCAGTAGGTGTGTGTTGCTATTGAAAAGGATCTCCATAATGTGTCCCTCTATGGCGAGGATGCATGGTAGGACATAATGGTTTAGAGGGAGGTGAAGCAGAGGGGAATATATTGCCAAGGGTGCCTGAGTTTGTTTCAGGGTGCAGTGGATTCATAAGGGAGATGAGGGCTCAAAATTCTATTTTCACTTTTTGAAAAGAAAAGTGGCAATGAACATGATCTTGGATTGCTCCATGCAAATGGTTCTTTTTTCATCACTCCAGTTGACATTAGAGGTATGTTCAAATTGCAATTTCAAAATATTTTTCTCCTTATATCGTGATGGATCATGTAGTGGCTGCAAGAAATGCTTATTGTAGGGTCAATCCTCATAAGGTTTTTATTGGTGACTAGAGCAGGTTAAAGAATGATGGCTTCTCAAAAGAGGAGGATTTTGCAGCACTTAGCTACATGAAGAATGGCAAGTATCTAGGTATAGAATCTGGATGGCATTCTGTGTGAATTTTACAAGGCCATGAGCCATGTTAGTGACAATTTTTGTCATTTGGAAAACACATTCCCAAAAAAGTAGCCACAAACAGAATTGGTGATTGGCATCCAATGATATTGCTTAGTGTGGCACACAAGATCATGGCTAAAATAGAGAATCTAAGGATCTAGGCAATGCCATGGAAGGTTGTCTAATGATAACACAAGTTTTGTGTACAAACAAGTAATCTCAGTACCATGGTTTCAACATGTAAAACCTTCAAATGTGCACAAAAACTAGCCAGCAACCCCTTTTATTTGAAATTGCATTTGACAAAGCTTTTGACTGAGTGGATTGGACTTTCATTATTGAGATTTTGACTCTTGGTTCACATTGTGGTTGTCATGAATTTGTGAACTGTAGCCTAATTTTTCCGTACTTTGTAAATGATTCAGGATATGTGGCTCTATCTCTCTGAGAATGAGAGGTTCTATGATTTTAGCAATGAAGCAGCGCTTGTCTGGCAAGAATCCAATGTACCTTTTGCAATCTGGGGCCCAAATAATGTTTGAAAACATAGAACAATTTACCATCCTTCAGAGGTATTTGAGATAATTCAATGTAAATTCTAGTTTTGGTATATATAACTCTTTTCTTTTTTTTTTCTTTTTTTTTTTCTTTTTTTTTTTTTTTTTATTACTTGTAATGTGATCTTACTTTCTACCATATTAAATTTTGGACTATTTGATTTGAATATCAGTTGGCATATAAGATGTTAATATAAAACACTTGGATCGGTTGACTTGGTGGAGGCTAGAACAGGTTTTAGCATATTGAAGTATAATGGTGTATTTTTTGTATTTATTTCCAGGCTGTAAAGAATAATGGGAGTGTGTATGCTCATGTCTTCTTTTCTTGTTCAAGATATGCTCCAGATCCTAGTGATCCTGAGTATGATTCATCTACTACTTTTATGAAAAGCCACCATAATTTTGAATGTGCATGCAGATTGCACTTGAGAATTTTCATATTTTTGGGCTACAATTTCACCCTTTGAAGGATGTTGTTGTGGATTGAATTGAAAAGAATAAGCATGTTGTATGTTTTCTTTGCTGAATTGTGTAGCTATTGTTACATATCTTCCAAAGCCAAAGGTAGATAAGCGTAAGAGCCTGCTGAGTGGTGGTGCAGTTGGAGACCAGGATGGATCAGAAATTGAGGTAAAGATATTTTTCTTCTTACCAGACAATTGTTGCCTGGAATATTGATTGTCAATATTTGTTACAAAATTCTGAGCATTTGCGGAAGAATATGTCGAGTGTTCAGTTATAATTATTTATTTTCTTCATGATTCAAGAGATACTCTTTGGTAGTTTGTGTAGAAGGTCAGAATTAAAGGTTATTAATCTGCCCCTCAGTGCCTTCACTAGCCATAGCATTCCCTTGGCACTAAAAATTGCATGCCACAAATCAAAAGCCATGATTTGGTTAGATCGCATAGAGAAGCAATATGAATTGCAAAAAAGCCTCAAATCTCGAAAAGGATGTCAATCAATCCGTTCAAAAGTAACCTACTCTATATTGTAGACAAACCAACAAAAAATTCCAAGAGGCATAGGATTCTGACAAATGATTGTTTGTCAAGAGTCTGACCATATTTCAACACTGCTATACGAGATCTAAATGGATACATCCCGCATTTGAAGCTACAATGTTCTCTTTAAATTCTGGAGCATAGAAGTGTGTCTTACCCACTGCAATTCATCATTACAATTTCAATAGCATCCTCCTTTTGGAAATCGGGGTAGTGATTTATTAGTTAAACAGGGTACGGGCTCCACATTCTACATGTAGCTAATGTCAAAATCATAAATTTCTTCAAAATTCAACCAAGAATGTGCAAAAGGAAGTATAAAATGATTCTTGCACCCTGTAGAGACTATAAGCAGAACTGTTCTTTGCAAGTATCTCGCAACAGATAAAAGGACCTGCATGTTTCCTACAAATTCTTGCAAGGGAGCCTGTTACCATTTCTTCATAATAGGAGCGGATCAGTTCAAAATTCATCGATACAAAATATAGATGAATATAATTTACAAAGTTGTACATTAGCCATAAGTTGATAACAGTGGTTTACAAAAAGGAGAATCGATCCTTTGACTCTGCATTGCGCCAAATTGTATGCCTCCTATCTTGGAGTATTGGTTTTTTAAGCTTGCAGTGATGTTGTTAGCTCTAATTGAATGGGTTTCCACTTTTCGTTGTTTGACACAACAATATTTTGTTATCTCTTAACTCTGGTCCTTTCATCTATTTGCATTCTACTTGATCCCTGTAAAGTGAAAGCTTGAGGGTTTTATTCCCAACCGATAAGATTAGTCATTGACAACAGTCCTCACATGGAAGCAAGGCATTGCCTAATTTTGGGTTGTTTTGAGTTTTCTTTCCCATGTGTTGATCTTGTTTTGAGGCTTCAATTTCAAACATATGCACTAAAATGCATTTGACATCAAAACTGTGAGCCAGGCTTAACAAGTGTCTATTAGTCAATGGCCATCCTTGGTGCCATTGGTGAGTCCTTTTATATGTGCTACTGGAGTAAGATGTGTATCAGAGTAATGGTGTATACTTTCCCTGCCCCCCTCTATTCTAATTTTGTGTATATTCTATGATTGTTATGTTCCCCCATCTATGGTCTATCATCTTACACGTGCTTGTATGTTCATTGATTTGGTTCTTAAACTATTTTTACTATTTCAATATTTTTTTGTCATATCATCGCTGTGTTGTTTTTCTTTGGTGGTATTCTGAGTATTTTTCCTTTGGCCTAAAGCTCTGGTTTACACTTCATTAAAATATATAGAAACTAAAATTTTCATATATTTCACTTTATTACTGTTTTCCACATTCCCCACTTCCGGCGTTTAATTTTCACCTCTTGGTGCAAATGCTAGTTCTATTATTATTTATTGTTAGAGATCAATTAATATTTTGTATTAAATTTTTTAAATATCTCTTAAAATTGTTGGAACGCTAATTTCTGATTTTGCACTTTCTAAAAGCTCCATAATTATGGATGACTGTTTTACTGGTATTGTTTTCTACTTCAATGTTTTTGGCTTAATGCAAGTTAGTTTGCAAAATCTCTTAGATTATAATCCAATGATTGGCTGAAGTTCTAAAATTATGATAGGTCAATCTCAGCTGTTTTAATGAGTCATTGAAATTCATTGGTTATCTTGTTAGATTTTTATTTCCTATATGAAGCCAGCGACTGTGAGGATGGCCATATGGTGGGTATTTCTGATCAAAGATTTGACCTATTCATTTTTGTAAAAATATTTGCATGTCAAAACTATTGTCTTCAACATGTATACTTAAGGCTGGATCCAACTTTTCCCTACTTGACTTATCTTCTAACAGTGTCATACTTTCTCTCCATGGTGGATAAAATAAAAATCAGCATCAACTGTTTGGTTTTCCTTGCTTGCAATATTGATTCAATACAGAAGTAGGATGTCTAAAACGGAAGAGGAAGATATGAAGCTACATCAGACAAGGTGTTTGCATGTGCTGATATTATAAGAAAGGTCGTGTGCCAACTTGCACTTCTAGTACATTCACATGGAGACGAAGTTTCAAAGATAATTTAGTTCCAAATTTATTAGACTTGGGCTATAAGTTGGAATGTTAAGTTCTGTGAAGCATTGACAATTAAGCTATAAGCATAAGATTAAAACCAAAGCTAAAACACTAGACTATTGCCTTGTTGTGTAATATTCCACATTAACGAGTTCTACATAATTCCTGAAAGTTGATGAAAAAGGCCAGAATGATGACACTAAAATTTAAAAGAAGTGTAAAATAACTTGTAATCATGATTTTTTTGTTACCCAACCAGTCAGACTTTTCTGATTTAACCATAGGAAATTCATTCTATTGTGGAACTGCACTTTGTGATCAGATGGACCAACCAGACATATGCCACTGCTGTTTAAACAAGTTTTATTATTTTATGTCTGTTGTCCAAGTCTAACGCATTAGCTTAGATGATGAAGGTTTTAACAAACCCCAGGACTGCATTTTCCCGTACAAAATGATAATTAAAAGTATATTCTTGTTTTCTTATGTAATATTTAACTCTTGTATGAGACTGAAGTGATAATTTTGTTGCTTGAAACGTTTTATGTGTAAAGATATTTTCCCAGTTTGTTAACTATAAGCAGGTGCACATTATTTTTCTTTAATATTACTTTGGTTTTGTAGGTGAACATATTTAAGGATGCTGCAGTTCTAATGATCCAGTATATTGACCAAATACGTGGTCAAGGATTTTAAATTAAGTATCTAAATATTGGAGGAGGTTTAGGCATTGATTACTATCACAAGGGTGAAGCACTTCCTACCCCTAAGGATCTTATAAATTCTGTAAGTCCTTAAAGCTTTTAAGCATTGGCTTAAACTGAGTTACATTTTATTCAAACTTACACTCTTTTGCTGCCCAAGTTACTGTGTTGGCCTTGTTACAGCTATTTTGAGAATATATATAGACACTTTAAAGATGTATATTTGCACCATTGGCTATTTCTTCAGGTAAGAGAGCTGGTATTATCTGGAAATCTTACACTCATTGTTGAGCCTGGGAGATCTCTTGTTGCAAACTCTGGTGTTCTTGTGATTCAAGTTGTTGGAGTCAAGACAAATGGTAACAAGAACTTCATTGTAATTGATGGCAGCATGGCAGAGCTTATTAGGCCTAGCCTTTATGGAGCTTACCAAGTTAGTACATAAATTTGACTTGGGGCAAACCCAACTTTCTTTGATGATGCATGATTGAAGCTTTGTTTTAAAAAACGACCGATTCGACTCCGACCAGGCCTGGTCGACCGAGCCATTAGGCTGGCCAGTCCGACCAGGTACAAGAACAGTCAGGTTGGCTGGTTTGTTACCGAGCTGGCCGGTTTTTGTACCGGCTCGGCCGGCTCGGTAACAAACCGGCCGACCAGGCCTGGCCCGAGTTAACTCGGTCGAGCCAAATCTGCCGGCCGGTGGGCCCAAAAAATTGCATTTTATGGACTTGAAACTGGATTTTATTCCGCTGTTAAGTTTGTTTGAGGTTTTCTAACCCCTCCCCATGCTATTTAACTAACCCAACCCCTCTCAATACCTCACATATTTCTCATTCAATTTGTTTGAGCATTTGTGAGAGTTTTCTGAAGATTGTGGAGTTGGTTTTGGAGCAGCTTTGAGGAGTCTTTTGGGCAAGTTTTGGAGCAGCAGTGAGGATCTTATTGGGAAAGCTTTGGAGTAGCATTGATCTAGATGAAGGTAGAGGCTAGAGGTATTTATTTTTTCTCTTCTAAATATGCCTTTGTTTGTTTTATTTATTTAGCAAATCTAGCATTTTCCATTTTCATTTGCATAGTTTTTGGTATTTTCCATTTGGTGAAAGAAATGAACATAGAATGCATATTTTTTTGTTTTTGTTTTCATGTTCAGATTTAAACATTTTATTTCCAAGTCAAAAACTCTGTCCAAAATGGCCCCTAGAGCAAAAGACTCTGCTTGGGCATATGCTGAAATGGTTGGGGATCAAATGTTTTGCAAATTTTGCAAGAAAAAAATTAAGGAGGGTGGAGGGGGCATTCATAGACTAAAACTACATTTGGCTGGTGTTAAAGGCCAAATTACTGCATGTGAAGCACCAAACATTGGGGAAATTAGGAAGAAATTGAAAGAACAATTTGACAAGTTTGAGCAAGAGAAAAATGGGCAAAAAGAAATACAGGCTGAAATTGGGAGGAAGAGGAATCTACAACATATGATGGCCGGCAACTCAAGTTTTGAATCTTTTAATTATGAGGATTCCTCATTTACCCCTTCCACTGATGCATCAAAAAACCCCTTTCGCTATGTTCCTCCCTCTAGGGAGTCTATTTCTGACAAGGGTAAGGGTGCAATGAGAAATAAGGGTACTATTAAAAGTTTTTTTGTGCCCTCATCTACCTCTGATAGTGCAACTGCATATGGTCCTAGTCCTCCAACTGTGCAGCCCACTTTAGATGCTCATTGGAAAAAAGAATTGAGAGATGTTGCTTGTGAGTACATTGCTAGATGGTGGTATGATGCTGATATTCCCTTCAATGCTACTCGTTCACCATATTATGAACCTATTTTTGATGCCATATATGCTGCTGGAAAGGGCTTCAAACCTCTTACTATGCATGAGTTAAGAGGATATTTTTTGCAAAGAGAGATTTCAAACATTGATGATTATTTGAAAGAGTTCAAAAACTCATGGGCACGTACATGATGTACCATCATGTCAGATGGATGGAATGATCAGAGGAACCATACCATCATAAAATTTATTGTCTTTTGCCCACAGGGAACCATGTTTCTAAGATCAGTTGATGCATCTGATAGGGTGAAAGATGCACAGTTGTTGTTACAACTTTTGGATGAGGTTGTTGAAGAGGTGGGGGTGGAAAATGTTGTTCAAATCATCGCAGACAATGCCTCTAACTATGTTCTTGCTGGTAAATTGTTAGAGCAAAAACACCCAACCATCTTTTGGACCCCATGTGTTGCACATTGCATAAACCTCATGCTTGAGGATATTGGAAAAATAGACTGGATCGAGAACACTGTAGAGCATGCCAAATGCATCACAAAATATATTTACAATCACTCATGGATTCTGAGTCTGATGAGGAAATACATAGGGGGCAAGGAACTTATTAGGCCTACCATCACTAGATTTGCAACACATTTTTTGACATTGCAATCTATGTTTGCCCAACATAGAAACTTGCAAAAGATGTTTTCTAGTGATGAATGGAATGAAAGTCAATGGTCTGGAAAACAGGATGGCAAAGATGTGAAAAGGAAAGTCGTTGAAGAAATATTTTGGAAAAAGGCAGCAGAGATTGTGAAACTTGTTGAGCCATTGGTTAAGGTGTTGCGCTTGGTGGATGGGGAAAGATTGGCTATGGGATTCATTTATGAGGTTATGGATCAAGCAAAGGATCATATAAGGGCAACATGCAAGGACAGAGTGGCTAAGTATGGGCCCATTTTGGAAATCATTGATCAGAGATGGAACAATCAACTCCATCGCCCGATACATGCAGCTGGGTATTTTCTGAACCCAAGGTATCATTATAAAGCTCAGGAAACAGGAGCTTTGACTGGGGAGGTTAGAGATGGATTGATTGACTGCATTGATCGCATGATCCCCACAGAGAGTGAGCAATTGAAGATACACAAGCAGATCACTATGTTCAGCCATGCCACTAGTACCTTTGGCAAGAACCTTGCAAGGATTTCAAGGGAATCAAATGAGCCAGGTAAACAAAGAATTTCAAATTTCAAATTTCAATTTTGTAATTTATTATTTTGTATAATTGTTTATAAAATTATAATTTCAATTTCAAAGTTGGATATAAATTGTTGAGCTAACTGAAACTCATTTTTTGCAGCACAATGGTGGGAGGCATTTGGTAGCCACTGTCCTGAATTGCAGAGGTTTGCAATCCGCATTTTGAGTCAAACTTGCAGTGCTTCTGGGTGTGAGCGCAATTGGTATATCTTTGAGAGGATTCACACACACAAGAGAAACTTTTTGGAGAAAAAATGGTTAAATGATCTAGTGTTTGTCCAGTACAACCTCCGACTAAGACGGAACCAATTGCTGAACAAAAGACCTGATTCAGATCCCATTGTGTTGGAGGATATCGATCCAACATCAGATTGGGTAGTGGAGTCTTGTCCACCAGAGTTTGACATAGATGGGGGGATTGACTTCGATTTAGTGATGGAGGATACTATGCTCAATGTAGATCCACTAGTAGCAGACCCAGTCCCAAGCCATCTAGTTGCAGGTGCAGGCACTTCCTCTAGTCATCCACGACGGAGACGCATATATAGCTCGTCTATCTGATTCTCAAGGTGGTAAGGGCAAGGGTAAAGTTCCAGTTGAGGATGTTGATTCAGAGGAGGAGGCGGAGCGAGTGTCTTCCCCCTCTGGTTCAGAGTTTGAGGAAGAGGACATTGGCTTGTCACAGTCAGATGACTAGCAGTAGTTACTAGTGACTATTCATGTTTTGTTATAGAGGCCATTTAGAGCCTCCTTAGTTATGTTTTTTGTTTTGATCTCTATATCATCATCATGTATTGGTCGTTGGACAGTGCACTGGGTGCAATTTTGATATAATGGATATATTCATGAGCCTACTTTGATCATATGTTGTCTTTTGTCTATATTGTAATGCTTTGTGTTTGGAAACATGAATAAAAATCTTTAAATTTATGTTTTTGTACAAAAAAAATAATATTTAATGTATTAATTACAAAAACTGAGTCATTGAAACCGAGTCGACCAAGTCATTACTGATTCGGAGTCATTACCGAGTCATTACCTCGGCCTGGTAGCTGACCGATTCCGTTTTTTAAAACATTGGATTGAAGGGATGATCATTTCCAAATGAATATAGAAGGGATAATTTGTCCTACTTTTGTAGTCTCCTTGTTGACAGGAAATATTACTGGTATTGAGATTCCCAGATACTAAATAGATCATTCTTTCTCATGACAGGTACACAGTCTGAAAGTTGTGATATGAATCATAAAATGATTTTGAGATTTTGAGATGTTTCTAACTGATATTCTTCATGATACACATCACATTGAGCTAATTTCTCCACCTGCCCCAAAGGAAAAAATTCAAACTTTTGATGTTGTTGGGCCTGTCTGTGAGTCTACAGACTTTTTAGGAAAGGACAGGGAACTTCCAACTCCAGAAATGGTGGTTAGTTACAGGACAATAATTATCACACCTAATATACATGCATGATGAGAAGGAATTGATTTTCCAATATGATATTTAATTGTTTCTAGAATTATTTTGTGATGCTTCTTTGAAGGCATACACTTGTGGCTTAACTTTGAGTGGCCATCCTCTTTCAGTGCGCAGGAATGGTGGTCCATGACGCGGGAGCTTACTGCATGAGTATGGCATCAACTTACAACTTAAGAATGAGGCCAACAGAATACTGGGTAAGTTGAGTTGTGAATGCATATTTTTGTTTCTAGATTGGAGTGAATGCTATATTTTTAAAGCTTGACAATGCTGATTTTGACGATTGAGAGAATGCTAGACAGATTCAAGATGATGGATCAGTTAAAAAGATAAGACATGCTGAAACAATTGTAGGTGCTTGCTATAATTCATGACATTGTTGACCATATTGTCTTATAGCGTACAAGAACAGTCAGGGTCTTCTTGTCAAGTTTGCTAGGCTGTTGGGCAGTTGGTGTTGAACTTACGATCTTGAAAATTACAAAATTTTGGTTTGACATTAACAGATTTTGATATGAATATTTTTTAGAGTAAAATGTAACTGCAGATAAACTTTTCATTTTCCTCTTCTAGGCTATTGGTGTGTTCTCTATATGGATTACTTCATAGAGTGTATTTGTATAGCAGTTTATTGAAGGTGTTTGTATGACATCTTTTAAAGTTGTTAGAAGGCAGTTTTGGACCAGCTTTAAAACAGTCTTGTAGTAACAATAGAAAGTTTTTTTTTTTTTAAACCTTTAAATACCCCTTTCTAGCACATTGAAAACCTTTTGATGATGGATTTAGAGCAGGTTTGAATATTTAGTTTCGACAATTATTTGAATCATTTGAAGAGCTAGAGCAATCTCCTTGGAGCGACTATTGAAGGATCTTCGATACCATCATTACTATGCCATTATTCTGGGACAATTATATTAGTGTTCCTTTATGTTAGTGTAACTTTCTTTAAATTTTAACCTCCTATTACATTCTTTGAAAGATATATAGGAACTAAAATTTCCATATATTTCACTTAATTATTGTTTTCCCCACTCCCCGGCGTTACTTTGCACCTCTCGGTGCAAATTCTAGTTACATAGTCATTACAAGGAAGACCTACCTAGTTACACTCTTCAACATTATAACTATATATAATTTTGATGTTTCTAGGTTGGAGATTGTACTATTTTCATTGGAGGATGCTACTATTGATGCGCACAAGGATCTTGAGTTACTTGGTAGGATTCTCGCAAAATTGGTTGTTGAAGAGATATTCTTTATTCAAGATATAACAAGGGAAATCAAAGATGGAGGTACATAGCCAAGAAGCTTATTAGAAACGAGGGGATTTTGAGGTATTTCTCAAGAATAAAATTTCAAGGTAGTCTGCTCACAATTTTAATGCCTGATAAATTTTGTGGTTTATTTGTGATCTCTCATGTTGACTAGTGAATGGTTGGTTAGTTTTTAGCTCATGCTCACATTTGTTGGTTCCTGAAGCTTGAGCAGTTTATAACAAAAATAGGCAAAGTCAAACAACACAAATGGTCCACTAGCTCTCTTTTCATTTGCTAATATTATAATGAAGTTTTATTAGAGGCACTGTTTTTTTGTTTATTTTGGTTAGAAAAGGGTTTGCTCTTGGTTTTATGTGATTTTCAATTTATCGTATGTAGCATGTTGAGAAATGGGAAAGAATAACGTGACATTTATTTTGCAAAAATTGATGTTGAAGGAAAATTGCTTTGACATTGTTGATGTTAAGGTATATGTTGTATAAACTATTTATAGTCTAATTTATGTTATATTCTAGTGTTCATTGTATTTCATTTCTTACAGTGCATTGTATTTTCTTTTGTTTTCAGAAAATGAAATCAGTATTGATGGTAAGAAGCATGAATTGAAAAAAGAGAAGAGCAATAACATTGGAGCAACAAATGCAAAAAGAGAGAGGAGAACTGGTTTGGTGATACCGTTAGAATCAATATCTCGCATAAGACACACATATAAAGACTGATGATCAAGTCTTCAGACTTGGTGAATTCACCTGTAATGCCTTGACAACACAACGATAATGTTTTGAAGTGATGAAACATCATTTCATGTGTAAATTGTAGTCCAACTAATATAAAGTTGGAAACTCATATTGTAATATTTTAACATTTCATATAATATAATTTGTGGTTGAAATTATTTATAGTTGCACTTGATGTTGTTTAGTATTGTAATTAAAATATGCGACTTTGTGTTTTCATATTAGATGAACATGCACATTGTATGACATTTTTTGAATCATACAAATTAATTTATGTTGATTAATAATGAACACAAATAAAATGAATATGCGACTAAATTAGTCATTTATAATGATTATTAATGAAATGAATATAAACTACTACATTAGTCGTTTATATAATGAATAAATGGCTACTGCAAATGACAAATTTGTGACTACAAATGATGACTAAATTTTGTATATATACGACTATTAGTAGCTAATTTACAGTATCTTATAACACGACTAAAATTTAGTCACATTTCTTCGGTCATTAATTGGTTTCAAACAATGTCTAAAATTTGCATATATATGACTATTAGTAGCTAATTTACAGTATCTTATAACACGACCAACATGTTGGTCATAGTTCTTTGGTCATTAATTGGTTTTCTCGGGTGATCATATAGTAATATATTTTGTTGTATATTTGGTCATTAATTGTGACATTTAATGACCAAATCAAATACCAAATCAAAGATTAAATCAATGACCAAATGAATGACTCAGTGACAAAATGAAAGACCAAATGAATGACTAAATTAGTGACCAAATCAGTGACTAAATCAATGACCAAATCAATGACCAAATATACAACTAGATAACAAAATTGAGATAACCAATTAATGACTAAGCTAAAAACGACCAAAAGTTGGTTGCGTTATAAGATACTGTAAATTAGCTACTATTGGTCACCGACCGAAAAATAGTCGTTTATATGCAAATTTTAGTCGTTTTTTTAGTAACAAATTAACCATTTTGTACTAGTGATGAAAGGAAACTAAATAACGGTGAGCTCTATTGCCTCAAACTTAATCCAATTGGAAAATAGATAAATCTTTCCTATTGAAATGTTTTTAGAAAAGCAAAGATTACATAATCATTCTAAAACTAATACTAAGAAAGCAAAAAAACTTTAATCTATAAAAGCAAGTAAATCTCACACATTTTAGGCAGCTAATCTAAAAGTATGAAAGATGGTAAATCGAGATGCTCCATATGTAAGCAAAACCAAATCAAAATGAAGGAACATTCATGAGTAAGGTGCCACAATCTAATTCTGTATTCAACACTTGAGCATAACTCCAATTTTGCACATGATTTGATAGGTGAAAGCTTCCCATATCTATACAAAAAGATGAGAAGTTATCTCATTAATGAGAGTCCATGAATCTCTCCCTATATCTCTAGAGTTACAATCCAAATAGGAAGTGATAAGAAACATGTCCTCTTAGAGTTACAATACAAATAGGAAATGATACACATATCCTCATGATCCCATGATATTCTCCATTCAAATTCGAATTTGGCCTTAAGAGGCCACATAAGACCCTTCTAGAAGCATATTTTTTACCTACACATGGCAACAAACTCATTCCACTTGTTAGGTATAAGTATGTGCATATTATTTTCTAATTTTTAACCACAAATTTACTTGAAAATACTAGGAATTAATAAAATATTGGAAAAAAATAAATGTAACCCAATAATGACAATGGTAAGGTAAATGTAGTGAAACGGAGGTGGAGTGAAGGTGATAATATGGGAATATGAGTGAAAATGTAATGGAAGTAAATGAAAATTTCAAGGCCCAACAATATTTTATGTGGTTAACCAGCTTAGTAAAACTATGGTTAAGCCTAGCAAGCTCTTTTGGAAGGTAGGCTAGCATGTTTTGAGATATCTCAGAGGCACTATAGAGTTTGGGTTATGGTACAAGCGGATAAAGGGAATGAAGCTTCAAGGCTTCACAAATTTAGATTGGGAAGGGAGTCCATCCGACAAAAAGAGCACATCAAGGGGCATCCTCAACATTAGATCAATAGCAATTTCCTGGTATAACAGGAAATAGATATCAGTTGCATGCAATTCAGCAGAGGCAGAGTACATGGTGGCTAGTTAAGTAACATGTGAGTCCATATGGATGAGGAAGATACTTGTTGGTTTATTTGGTCGACAAATGGATTTGACAGTGATTTATTGTGATAACCAGAGCTGCATCAAACTCTCGGTTAATCTAGTTTTTCATGATAGGTCCAAGCATATTGATATCTGGTATCACCATTTTAAATATTGTGTGCATAGTATGATTATGTCATTAGAGTAAATTCCCTTTCTTGTTGAGAGGGAGTGTTGAAATTGGCAACAAGAAGAGGCTTCTAATATAATTTTCCCTTAATTAAATTAGAAGGAAATAGTAATTCCACATCACATAACATTTTGTACGAGTTAACTGAGTTGGGAAGACCTAGTTAGATCAGTCAATTTGAGTTTAGGTATGTAGAGCTCACTCTATGTTTTAGGGGGTCAAATTGCATTTTTTTTTAGTTGTAATTTTTTAACTTAATTATTTGAGTTAAAATCAGTTTAACTAGTTCTGACTGATGCATGAGTTGGTGAGAGGTCCACAAATAAAATATGATTTAATTCACATGCAGTGATCAATCAGATAACTAATAATTCGCTCTAAATAGTTGTTGCATGTCAGTTATGAGGAAGACCTAGTTGAGAATGGAGTTAAAGAGAAGTACAATATCAGTTGTATAATTAGAAAATTGTACAAGTCATGCATGAGGTCAACAGGATGTCTTGGATGAATTGTGTAATTAATTTTGGGAATTTCATAATTAATAAGGGCTCAATTCCCTCAGGAATGCGTGAGGTTGAGAAACCAAGAGGAAATAAATAGGTTAAGTATTGGACCAAACTTTATGGTATCAAAGTGAGACAGTCAAAGATAGTGTAGAGAGCTCTCAAGGTAGAGAGAAGCATTATATTGTTTCATATTCTTAAATTTATGCAATATACAAATAGCAGGGTTTTTAGCTAAATTTAATCAAGAAATGTACCTTTATTGGATATGTATTTAATGGTTTTGGTAATCTCTTATATGATTATGAAAATCACAAAATCATTAGGTGTAGAGATGTCATATTCAATAAAAAGGTCTTGTATAAGTATCAAATGCAAGAAAAGAAACAGGAAAAGGGAAAACAAGAATACGTAGTACTTGATGAGATCACAGAAAAAGTAAAGGTGCCTGAAAATCATAATGATCAATAGCCACAACAAAAACAAACACAACAACAAAGGGACCTCAAACAATTCAAAGTGGTGTTAGAAGATCTACTAGGATAAGTAGACCCCTTAAACGATACTCTCCTTCATTATATTATGTATTGTCGACTAATTTTGGTGAACCAGAAAGATATGAAGAAGAAATGCAGGTAGACACCAGTAAAAAGTGGGGGAAATCCATGGAAGAAGAGATGAAATCCTTAATTTATAACCAGACTTGGGACTTAGTCAAGTTGCTTGCAGGTAAAACAAAATTGCAGAATAAATTTATTTTATAGGTTGGAGGAAGATGGAGGTAAATAGAGGTATAAGGCTAGAATTATGGGGAAGGAGTTTGTACAAAATAAAGGTATATACTTTGATGAATTTTTCTATCCTGTTGTTAAAATGAACTTAATCAGAAATATTTTAAGTCTAGTGGCAACAAAATATTTTCATCTTGAGAAATTAGATGTAAAGACAACCTTTCTCCATGGGGATTTGGAGGAAGAAATACATATGCAACAACCATAAGGATATGAGGTCAAAGGGAAGGAGAAATTAGTGTGCAAATTGAAGAAAATATTGTATGGCTTAAAACATGCTCCAAGGTAGTGTTATCTAAAATTTGATAGGTTTATGTCTAAACAATATTATACTAGATATCACTCTCACCATTGTGTTTATCTTAAAAAGAAAAATAATGGATACTATATTCTATTGCTACTATATGTAGATGACCTGCTTTTTGCAGGGTCTAACACGCAGGATATAAATGTGCTCAGAAGAAAATTGGAAAATTCATTTGCAATGAAGGATTTGAGTATTACAAAAAGAAATCATTGGTATGAGAATAACTAGAGATAGGAAAATTTGCAAATTAGCCTTGTCTCTGAGTGAGTACATAGAAAAGGTGTTGGAAATATTTAATATATAGAATGAAAAACCAGTTAGTGCACATCTGGCTAGCCATTTCAAACTAAGGAGATGTGTCCCAAGACTTAGAAAGAGATCAATTATATGTGTAAAGTTCCATATGCATAATTAGTTGGAAGCTTAATGTATGAAATGGTCTGCATAATGCCTGATATTGCACTCGGTGGGAGTTATAAGCAGGTATATGAAAAATCTAGGAAAAGAGCATTGGATGACATTGAAGTGGATTCTCAGGTATTTGAGAGGTAGCACAAATAAATAATTATGCTTTGGTGGTTCAAAAAATGGTCTACATGGATATGTTGATGCATATATGGCAGGTGATATAGACAACATGAGCACCATCAGGTATGTGTTTACTATAGGTGGAACAATTGTCAGTTGGTTTTCAAAATTGCAAAACTTTGTTGCACCTTCAACAACAAAAGCATAGTATGTTGCTACTACATATGCTAGTAAATAAATAATTTGGTTACAAAGGCTTATGGATGAATTGGGTAAGAAGCATGAGATGTGCAGGTTATACAGTAACATCCAAAGTGCCATTCATCTTGCAACTTATACATTTTTGGTCTTGTGGCAGTAGCTTTGGTGTTTACCACTTTCTCAACGTGTTCTTTCCTTTTTGCAGTAGTTATATGTTCCATTATCCAAGCACTTCTTCCTTAGTGATTTATTTGACCTTTACATGATAGGAATATATATCTGCAACATTAAAGACACGAATAATGTCGAATTCCATGGGTAGGTCAATTAGACAGACATTTTCATTGATTTCGTTTGAGGATTTTTCATGGACCGATCTTCTTTGGTTTCAATTTGTATGTTTCTTTAAGGAACCTCTCCTTTTGTATGTAAGCCATGACTTATTCAACTTCTTGGTGCACCTTTTCTCTTTGATGAAAATATGATTTTATCATATGCACATCATTTGTGCTGTGATTTCCATCTACCCTCCTCTCACATATCATTCATATGCTCTAAATATCTTTAGATTGTTGACTAACTCATTCTCTCTTGAGGAAGTCAATTAATTATATTATTCCTTGTGGAGTGTATCCATCAAAAACTTGAAAAGGAGACCTACATGTAGACTTGTTAATACTGGAATTGAAAACAAATTCAACGTGTGTTAAAATTAAGTGCCATTGCCTTGGATTTTCTCCCACCAAGATCTGAAGTAGATTCCCCAAGCTTATGTTCACTACTTCCGTTTTTCCATTAGTTTGAGGATGATAGGCCGAACTATATTGTAAACTATTTGTGACCTTTCACCACAACACCCTCCAAATATGGCCTAGAAAATTTGAATTTCGATCACTAGTGATGGACTTGGGTAGTCTATGTAGGCGCACTATCTCCATGAAGAATAATTCAACCACCTTTCTTGCATCATATGTTTCTTACGCAAAAAGATGTGGGCCATTTTGGAGAATCTGTTCGCGACCACCAAAATAGAGTCATTTCTTCTTTGAGTACGAGGTAACCCCAAAGCAAATCCCATGGAGATGTCTATCCATGGCGTTTCCTGTATTGGCTAGGGTTTATGCAATCCTGTGTTTTATTGTCCACCCTTAGAAATTTGACAAATTTTGCTTGAAGTAACAAATCTATTCACATTCTTCCTTAGATCAAGATAAACTATATCTCACTTATTAGGCTCTAAATTTTGTCCCAACCAAAATGACCACTCAATCCATTTGAATGCATTTTTCTAATAAAATTTTCTCTTCAAGATCCCCGGGGAATACAAAGTTGACCCTCCTCTACACAAAAATCCATGAGCTAATAAATAATCTCTAGAAGGAATTTTTCCTAGATTTACTAGATTGTTGAGAGCTTCAATTATTTGGCTGAAATAGGGGTCTACAGCATATTCTCCCTTCATTTATTCAAACCACACAACCTCGTTGGTCATAGTGATAAGTAGGTGATGTGTCCTACTTAAAGCATGTGCTACAACATTAGTTTTCCCACTTTTATGTTGCAAAAGTGCAAACATGTAACTTTGTAGAAATGAGACCCATTTAACATGCTTATGGGACAACTTGGCTTAAGAATTTATATATTTTGGCACTTGATTGCCAGTTAATAGGATAAATTCTTGATGTAAAAGGTAGTTTCTCCATTTTTTCAACATTTGAACAATCACATATAGTTCTTTATCATAGGTTTCGTTCCTTCTTTTTTCATGATTTAATTTCTCACTGGAAAAGGTAATTGGTTGACCTTCTTGGTTTAGGACCCCTCCAATTGCAACAACGAAGACACCAGATTCAATGGTAAATACCTTATCAAAATCTAGTAGAGATAGAATGGGGGCCTCAGTCACTTTTATTTTGAGATGTTCAAAACTCTCAACTATCTTAGTCCATGAAAATGACTCTCCCCTTGTACAATCGATTAAGGCAACACTTACCCCACTAAAATTTATGATAATTTTCTTGTAAAAGATTACCAACCCATGAAAAATCCTCACATTTTTAATGCTTTGAGGGGTAAGCCATTCTAATATGGCTCTAACCTTTTTTGGTTTCATACCCACTCCATTTTTAGAAATTACATTCCCAAGAAAAACTAATTTTTCCGTACAAAATTCACTCTTCTTAAGATTCACAAACAATCTTTATGCTCTAAGTGCATCAAGCACTACCTTTAAATGATTCAAATGTTCTTATAGGTTTTTGTTATAAATCAAAGTGTCATAAAAATAAGTAATGACAAATTTCCCAATGTAGGGTTTAAATACCTAGTTCATACTTCACGTAAAATTGGAAAGAACATTAGATATTCTGATTGACATAACTAACCATTCATACAATCCATATTGGTTTTGAACATTGTCTTCCATTCATCACCTTCTTTGATCCACATCTAGTGGTAATCACTACTTAAGTAAACCTTAGAGAATATTTTTGGACTACCCAAGCAGCTTAAGATGCCATCCATACAAGGTAGTGGATATCTATACTTTACTATGATTTTATTGATAACCCTAGAGTCTGTGAACAATCTCCTTTTGTTCGCTTTCTTAGGTGATAATAAAGAAAGAGTGGCACAAGGGCTCATGCTTTTTCTAATGAATCCTTATTCTAACATATCTGAAATATGTCTTCCTAGTTCTTAATTCTCTTGAGCAGCTAACCTATAAGAAAATTGATTAGGGAGTTTTGATCCTAGTACCAAGTCAATATGGTGTGTAATTCCTCTTGAATGTGGTAACCCTACATGTAGTTCTACTGGAGTTACATCTAAATATTTTGTCAATAGTTCTTGAAGCCCTTGTGGGAGTGTTCACACTTCAGGTGTCCTTTCCTCTTCTAGGCACAATAGGTCACAAATTCCCCCCCTTAGTTTTCTTAAACAACTTCTTATAACCCATTGTCACAAGTGACAATGTTGTCATTTCAAACACCTCTTATCGTTTCCATGGCTTCAAAATATGCTTTTTACCATCACGTTGAACTTCATAGGTGTTTTCTAGGCCATAATGAATTACTGTTCGAGCATATTTCTAGGGTCTTCCCAATATAAAATGGCATGCATCCATCGAGACTACATCACATCATACCTTGTCTTCAAAAGGACATATCTTAAAAGCAACCAAACAAGATTTTTCCTAAGAATGAACCACATTAATTGGTTCAAAATGTCAACCAAAAATTTATAATGTGATTAATCTGGAAAAAACATTCTTCAAACAAGATTTATCGACAAGGACACTATGGTCCCTTTTCGACCAAGAAATTGTGTAGGGTTTGGACTTAGGAATGCATGTAAGCTATAAATTTTATACCATTTCATTACTTACCATATTATCAGTAGATTCCCCATCAATAATTATGTTACATATTTTACTTTGCACTTAAATTTAGTGGATAAAACACTCTTCCTCCTCCAATCAAATTATGGTATTTCCTTGTTTCTTGATATTAGAGCCCTTTGCAACATTCCCCTCTTCTGTTTCAACTTCTTGAACCACAACCTCCTCTTCTCTACAACCAATGCTCTTTTGGGGTTTCGGGGATAGTCTATTTCTTTGTGTTCATCATCGCATATAAAGCACCTCAATGGTCTTCAATAGCTTGAGCTCTATTCTCTTCCTCTACCTCTAAAACTCCCTTCATTCTACTTTAATCCAACGTTCCTCCTACCCCTCCTTTTCTAGTTCATACAAAGTCCCCTTTGGGCCATCTTTTGGGTGCTCTAATACCAAAATGATGCAACCTACTCAAGTTACTACAAGATTGGATTTGAAAATCTCTACTCGATCACACACTTGCACAAAATTTCTAACTTGCAAACGTTGACTCAAACCAAATAAATTAATAATACAGTGGGCTAACCAAAAAATATATCCTGAAACCATAAAATTCAAATTTCCATTCAAATAAAAACATTCAGATACGTTATAGAAACAAGTCCCGTCCCCTACCTAAAAATCCCCTTTCTTATTTTTTTGTCTTCCTTAAAAAAATCCTTACCTCCGTTAAATAAGGGTAGACCGAGTGGTTGAAGTGGGTTGTTAACTCCTTCACCACCCGTGATTGATTCTCTGAAATGACATGCTTAACATGTATTGATTAGAATCAAGGAGTATGCATCCCCAAGGAGTTTTCACTCCATCCGTGGTTAATAGGGGACATCTCAACTCTTGCTTAATCATTGAAAAAAAAAAATCGTATCTCCACCCTAGAATTAGTTACAACAACATTCCATTGCTTCCCCCAACAAATCCCCTAAATTTTAAGATTTATTCCCTAATCTAAACTACACTCTAGTAGCAGGGATCCAATGAATATTCCAGCATTTTATGGAGTCGCAACACATCAAAGAGTAAAAACTCAACTTGATTTGGGGCAATATCTTTCATGAAGACAATACTAGAAACCTAACCAAAAATATGTTATAAATCTTTAAAAAAAAAAATACTAAAAATCAACAAGGTTAGAAATATAACCAAAAATAAATAAAATATAATAAATAAAAAAATAAAATACTAAAAATCTAAAAAATAAAAATAAAGAATGAATCGTCAAACAGAAATTGGTGATTATTTTCAAAACTATGAATTTTAACAATCCAATCAATACCCAACAAAAGAAAACTTAGGGCTTGAATTGAACATAATCGACATTGGTTATTATTTTCAAAACTATGAACCCAACAAAGGAGCACTTAGGCCTTGAATTGAATATAATCTCATTAATATATTTGTCATCAAATTATCTTAACAAAGCAGAAAACATGATAGCCAAATTACCCACTGATATCATTATTATTAATACACATGTTCCTAACCTATAAAAACAGTAAGTCAATTAGAACATAATCTCCTTAAGATATTTGTCATCAAATTAATCTTAACAAAGCAGAAAATATGACTCCTTTTTCCTTAGAAGTTGTCTCAATTTAAGGATGGTTGGATCGTGTTTTCTTATCTTCACGAGATGAGATGTAATGACTTGTTAAATGAACTGTTAATGAAAACAACGTTTTTTTCTTTCTGAAAAAAAAAAAAAAAAATATGACCTTTCGTACTCTTGACCTTCCCGAGCTTCTCATTAACTTTCACTTAGAGATGTTTGACCTTCCGATAAAGCAAATTCTCATTAACTTTCACTTGACATGTTTGACCTGGTTCTCAATAACTTTCACTTGACATGTTTGATCTTCCGATAAACCAAGTTCACTTAATGCCAAAGAATATATTTTCAATCAAATTCATAAAACAAACACCTAAATCAATCGAAAGATGATACATATTTTCCCAACCATGGATTCTCTTGACCTTCATTGGGAATGTTTGACCTTCCTATGAACCAAATTCACATCACACAAAAATATTAATTTTTCAACCAAATGATCTAAATCAACAAAATTCATAGAATTTCCAAAATGTTATAGGTTTTGTTTGTCATTACGGAGCATTACTTTTGGTTGAGAGCATGTGTTTCATCCTAAAAAGTGTAGAGTATGTATGCCTTAGTAAACTTAGCAATCAAATCGAAAGTGTAGAGTATGTATGCTTTAGTAGATTTAGCAATCAAATTGTTGTTGTAAGGAGAGAGATGGATCTCTTGTTTAGTTTCCTCCTAAAAGGTGGAGTATGTATGTATTCATAGACCTGGCAATCAAATAGTTGCAAAGAGAGAAGTAAATGCCTTGTCCCACAAACATGAGACTCTTATACACCAATTTGGTGTCTCACTTCACACTGAGATTAAAATTAGATATAATGATTTGATGTAACTTAGCAAGTGAAATTAAAATTGGATATAATGATATTACTCACTTTGACATTCGGTAGCATTAATTATGTCGAAAGGCATTCTCTTTGCTAGCTTGGGGTGAGCAAACACTGTTCATTCCAGCCAATGAGAAGCCTTTCTTATCGCCCTTCCAGCCAGTCAAATTTAAACATGTGGCACCTCCTCCAACCAATGAAAATCTTCCATTTGGCCCTTTTACCAACTGTAGTTTGAAAATTACGTTTCGAGGTTCGATTCCCATCCATCATTCATTTCCTTCCCATGTTGCCCACATAATTTCTCACATTCGCAGGGTTAAAACGACGATTTCGCTGCTGAAGTAGGTGTTTGTTTCAAATCGAGCCCGTAAACAGAACAAATCTACCCCATCGACGTCCATACTATTGTAGCGAGCCATGTCTGGGTGGGATGAAGGCCCTATCTTTTACATTGGTCAAGCCCAGTTTCGTAGAGGAGATCCTGATCATAGTGCCCTCACACGCCACTCTGCCCTGCGCAAGTTCAAGTAGTTCATTCCGTCATTGTAGGAGGAACACATACCATTCTTAACCGTAGAAGGTTAAATCTGGGGTTTACAGGATGGCTTATACATTGCAAGCGCCTGTGCTATTAGATAAAAGGTGCATTCTAGGGCAAGGGGTTCGGCTTGTTTCCATTGGTCGCATTGCTGGGAAATGGAACCCTAACACTGTTGCGAAGCCCGACATTGGGCGCCGTAATGGAACGATTACCTGCAAGTCCTGGTCGAATACAAAGCCTTTGCAGCGTGATGCTCATGGCGGATGGTCACAGGGAGAAGTCAGTGTCGAGAAGGAGAAGAAAAAAGGTGCCCACTTTATCTTAAATTTGTCAAGTCTCCCATTGTTACTGCAAATTAATTACTGTGTAAAAAATAATCTGTTGCATTGAATTAGATTCTGTGACCATAATTTCTTTAAGGAATTCGACATGTAAATGTCGAAGCATTTGGTTTAATTTAAATGGAATTTTTCTGGTTTCTAAGAGATGTCGGTGCTGACTTGATAAAAAAATAAATGCTTTCTGATTAACTTAATTTAAATCCCACTGGAACTTGCTCACGGGCCTTGGCTCACTGGTGAGGTTAGCGAAGTATTAAGTCGTACACCAGGGTTCTATTATCGATGTGGTCTGCAGTACCCGATTGACATGATTCTCAAATGGACTAGGTTGGGTGCAAGTCGCTGGCAATCGTGTCAAAGTCATTTCCCCTCGGATCTAGCTTCAAAGAGGAAGGCACAGTGATCGGGTTCATATATTTTTATTAAATGTTTGAAGTCTGTGAACTGTACAAATTTGATTGTAGAGTATCCATTTTAGGACTGGACCTCGTTTTGCCAAGACTAGACCTTGGGAATGTACTCTGTTTCGTCTAATATGATAGATTCAGCCACAAAACACTGTATGCCAAGGTTCAAAATACACAGCGTCTCATAAAATTTGCATAATCTCCTACAGGTGGGCAACAAGCAGAGGTTTTGTAGGATTCAAGCAAGGAGAACTTTTTTAACAGCAAGTTTTATCATATTGTTTGCAGTACATTTTCTTTTTCGAATTTCGTTGTCACCAAATTTGAACATTAACTTGAAGACGAATGGTGCAACTCAGGTTAAAGGAGGCCCACTCTATGGGCTACATCCCATCCGGGGTGTGTTTCTTGAAGTGCTTTCAACAAAATAAAATTGTCAGTGGAAAGTAACAAATGAAAAGTGTAATTAGAAAGCGGCTCTAAGCTTGTGATTGAAAAGTTACGATATTCTTAACTACTACGATGGACAATAGCATTGCAAAATATGCTTGGATGCTTTACTAGAAAATTGAGAAACCTCTTGGATTTTGTCAATTATCTTGCCCATTATTGAATTTTGATAAAGGTGATGTTTGATATTTTCTAGTCCCAAGGAGATGTTCATCAATTTCATTAAAACGAAAGTGGGTTGTCCTTTGTTAAATATCATTAAAGTGTTTATTGACCTTTGGAGTCCAAATGATCAACAATCTTGCAAATCTATAGCTAGTAAAATTTGTAGGGACTTGCTCCTTAACATGGCTCAGGATCTACAAGTGTAACACATATTTAAAATGGTTTTCCTAAGCTAAACACATAAGAACAAAAGGTGATTGATATGGTTAATCAATTAATACTTAACTTAGAAATATTTGATTGTAAGTTTAAGGAGAAATTCACAAGAAACATTTTGAAATCAAATTGACAAGTTAATATAGTGTAATGCTACTTTTTCATATACCAATAAATTGTGAATTATTAACCAAAAAGCGCACTTAGAGCCATAAGGGTCTAGTGTCAAAACATTTGGGTATATGACAAAAAAAACCCTAATTGGTTGAGTTGTATTTAGATATTAAGTCAATTTAGACTACTAGATAAAACCATTACAAATTCTTGCTATAACACACACCTATTAGCAACATTTGACAACTTCAAGAATTTTTTGATACAGACTTTGTCTTCTAATCATTAACAAGTTCTTTCCACGAGGAAATTGAATATTCTTTCTATCAAAAAACATATTAATTAATTCAAAATTGATTAAGTGCTTGACAAAGGAGAGAGATATTCACTGTATATTTGGAATGAGTTGGGTTAAAGTATAGCAATATCAATGTTTCAGGTAAATACTATTACCCATCATTAGGGTGAAAGAAATCAAGTTGTACGGATGTTGTGAAAGTGTAGCAACCCCATTTGAACTCCAGGATTACTATAAATAATTATGTCATTATCGCTTGTAGCAACGTTTAAATGTCGTCATTATGACAAACCTAGCTATTAGTTTATATTAACAAAAATTTAATTAAAACCCAATATCATAGAATGAAATCTAGCGATATTGTTTGGCCAGCCCCAGGTGTTTTTAATCCTTTCCTTTTGTTTGTCAAATTCATCTGCAAGTCGTTCCCGACACATTCTGGTTGTGATTTTGTTTGTTTATAATTCCCATTGAGCTCTTGTGGGATTTGAAAGCGGTATTGCCTTTTTTTGTTCACTGAATTGGGAGCCCCCCTTTTTCTAGGTGAAGTAATTTGAAGAATTGGAGCATCATATTCCGAACTTGCAAGCGAGTTCATCAAGTTTTGAAAACTTTGAAAACTTCTCTTCTCCTCTGGGTGAGTTGGGTTTGGTCTATTGAGCCTTTTTAGGCTTCTTCACAAGTGGGTTATGTCCATTGGGTCATTTAAGGCTTCTTCAGAAGTGCGTTGTGCCCATTGAGCCTTTTAAGTTTTCCTCAGATTGTGTTTTTTTGCAAGCCCCAGGCGGTTCCATAGAGCGACCGATTTGCAGTGTGTTTCTTGGAAAAAAAAATTGGATTGTCAGACATAAGATTGGATTTATTTTGTTAGTCTTGGAAACTATCAGAGCATTGCAAAATATGCTTGGATGCTTTACTAGAAAATTGAGAAACCTCTTGGATTTTGTCAATTATCTTTCCCATTATTGAATTTTGATAAAGGTGATGTTTGATATTTTCTAGTCCTAAGGAGATGTTCAGCGATTTCATTAAAACCAAAGTGGGTTGTCCTTTGTTAAACATCATTAAAGTGTTTATTGACATTTGGAGTCCAAATGATCAACAATCTTGCAAATCTATAGCTAGTAAAATTTGTAGGGATTTGCTCCTTAACATGGCTTGGGATCTACAATTGTAACACATATTTAAAATGGTTTTCCTAAGCTAAACACCTAAGAACAAAAGGTGATTGATAGGGTTAATCAATTAATACTTAACTTAGATATATTTGATTGTAAGTTTAAGGGGAAATTCATAAGAAATATTTTGAAATCAAATTTCCAAGTTAATATAGTGTAATGCTACTTTTTCATATACCAATAAATTGTGAATTATTAACCAAAAAGTGCACTTAGAGCCATAAGGGTCTAGTGTCAAAACATTTGGGTATATGAAAAACTAACCCTAATTGATTGAGTTGTCTTTAGATATTAAGTCAATTTAGACTACTAGATAAAACCATTACAAAATCTTGCTATAACACACAACTATTAGCAACATTTGACAACTTTAAGAATTTTTTGATACAGACTCTGTGTTCTAATCATTGACAAGTTTTTTCCACAAGGAAATTGAAGATTCTTTATATCAAAAATCATATTCATTAATTCAAAATTGATTAAGTGCTTGACAAAGGAGAGAGATATTCACTGTATATTTGGAATGAGTTGGGTTAAAGTATAGCAATATCAATGTTTTAGGTAAATACTATTACCCATCATTAGGGTGAAAGAAAGCAAGTTGTACAGATGTTTTGAAAGTGTAGCAATCCCAATTGAACTCCAAGATTACTATAAATAATTATGTCATTATCGCTTGTAGCGAAGTTTAAATTTCATCATTACGACAAACCTAGCTATTAGTTTATATTAAAATAAATTTAATTAAAACCCAATATCATACAATGAAATCTAACGATATCGTTTGGCTAGCCCCAGGTGTTTTTAATCCTTTCGTTTTGTTTGTCAAATTCATCTGCAAGTCATTCATGACACAATCTCGTTGGGATTTTGTTTTCTTATAATTCCCATTGAGCTCTTGTGGGATTTGAAAGCGGTATTGCCTTTTTTCGTTGACTGAATTGGGAGCCCCCCTTTTTCTGGGTGAAGTAATTTGAAGAATTGGAGCATCAAATTCTGAACTTGCAAGCGGGTTCATCGGGTTTTGAAAACTTTGAAAACTTCTCTTCTCTTCTCGGTGAGCTGGGTTTGGTCTATTGAGCCTTTTTAGGCTTCTTCACAAGTGGGTTATGCCCATTGGGCCATTTAAGGTTTCTTCAGAAGTGCGTTGTCCCCATTGATCCTTTTAAGTTTTCCTCAGATTGTGTTTTTTTGCAAGCCCTAGGCGGTTCCATAGAGCGACTGATTTGTAGTGTGTTTCTTGGAAAAAAAAATGGATTGTCAGACATAAGATTGGATTTATCTTGTTAGTCTTGGAAACTATCAGAGCATTGCGAAATATGCTTGGATGATTTAGTAGAAAATTGAGAAACCTCTTGGATTTTGTCAATTATCTTGCCCATTATTATATTTTGATAAATGTGATGTTTGATATTTTCTAGTCTGATCAGAATTGGATCAAGGACCTAAGGATTAGCTCAAAATTCACAGTTACAATATTGGGTTGAAACTAATATGGTTGCATAGGTCTCGTATTCATGATTCCGGTGTCGCAAACGGTTCGAAAAATGGACACCGTATGAAGAAGTTATTGCACTTTGAATGCCGAATGTGTCCAACGGAGCACGAAGGGGCCAACCCTCCTCCCATGGAACCTCATCATATGACCAATGTGGGAGCTTAATGTTAAGAGCGCTTAAGGAGCCTAATCTTAGGTTTAATATTTAATTAAGCTTCAGTTAAGTGGGGTTTAATATGGCAGACATTCTGGAGGCGCTCCCAAATTTAGGCGAACTTCACACTTTTAGTGGAGTTAATTGGCAGTTGCCCCACATTTAGTGGAGGAAATTGGGGCAAAGTTGTTTTGGTCATAACTCTCTTATTATTGAATCAAATTGGATGAAATTTTAGTCAATTTTGGGTCTCTTCGACCTTATGAAGACTTTGGGATATGTTTCAGGTCGAATGGAGGTGACCTTCAACAACTTTTTCTTCAAGGAAGATGAAAGAGCCATCAGAGCTACCATGAGACAAATTTAGTTTGAGGCCTAACGAGGGGAGTTAGAGTCCTATTTTAGAGTTCCAGTAGTCTAAATTGGATAATTCAAATGTTCTGAATCTGATGAAATGGTTTGCAGAGCATTTATAGAATGTTTGAAGGATGAAAATCTTCAGTAAAGTTCCAGGGGTCATTAGTGCCAGCTTTGGCCAGCAGTAGTGCAGGGCTTAGAAAGAGCCGTTTGAGACCATATGCAGTGAACCAATGGTCATTATTGACTGAAAAAATCATTTTGAATCTATTTATAGAGGTTTCAGCAAGTGTTAAAGACTTTTATAGGTCAAAAACTCAACAAAGAAGTTTTCCTTGACCCTAGTGCCAAGGGGTGCCGATAGGTGATTGAGGAAAAACCGAAGTAGCCGGAGGCCATTTTTGATGAACCAAAACTCTATCTTGACTATTTCAGTCATTTTGGAACCAATGGAAGTGGTTTCAGAACATTTTGAGAACTTCTAGAGCTCAAAAAGCTGATGTGAAATTTTGGGCAGCCCTGGGCAAACTGTGGAGGATAGCCTATTTTGGGAATGAAGTGCTCAATTTGAGCAATTTATCAGCTGGTATTTGATGTCTGATGTGTATTGGATACAAAAAAAGTGGTTTCAGTGACAAAAACGGAATTCTGAGGGATTTTGTGCCATTTATAAGCTCAGAGTAGCTTAGTGCGCTAACAGAAGGAATCGTGTCAACAAGAGCCTAAAGCTGTTTACAAAGTTTGGAAAACCAATTGAGGGATTTAAATGGTATTTTCAGTCCTTTGGATAATTTTTGTATTCATTGGAATTAAGTATTTACTTTGTAAAAAAAAAAAAACTTACCATAATCCCAAAGAGTTGAGTCATGATGACAAAGCTCAAAGGAAACGTAGCCCACGAGATTTCGGGTGAACTCCTAGATTAAAATTGCTGTTGTGTTTGAATGATTATTTGCTGCATTATTTTGTTTTCATACATGTTAAATTACAGCAATAAAAAATGAAACTAAGTCACATAAACAGTAAAAATTCATACACCACTTTCAAGTAAATAATTCCGCAAAGTTGTCAAGTAAAAGCTAGATCATTTTAATTTACACTGAGTGGTAGGTTCTTGAAATACATACAAGTTATCCATACCATTTTCAGATCATAGTCCCAAGGAGATGTTCATCAATTTCATTAAAACGAAAGTGGGTTGTCCTTTGTTAAACATCATTAAAGTGTTTATTGACCTTTGGAGTCCAAATGATCAACAATCTTGCAAATCTATAGCTAGTAAAATTTGTAGGGATTTTCTCCTTAGCATGGCTTGGGATCTACAAGTGTAACACATATTTAAAATGGTTTTCCTAAGCTAAACACCTAAGAACAAAAGGTGATTGATATGGTTAATCAATTAATACTTAACTTAGAAATATTTGATTGTAAGTTTAAGGGGAAATTCACAAGAAACATTTTGAAATCAAATTGCCAAGTTGATATAGTGTAATGTTACTTTTTCATATACCAATAAATTGTGAATTATTAACCAAATAGCGCACTTAGAGCCATAAGAGTCTAGTATCAAAACATTTGAGTATATGACAAAATAACCCTAATTGATTTAGTTGTCTTTAGATATTAAGTCAATTTAGACTACTAGATAAAACCATTACAAATTATTGCTATAACACACACCTATTAGCAACATTTGACAACTTCAAGAATTTTTTGATACAAACACTGTCTTCTAATCATTGACAAGTTTTTTCCACGAGGAAATTGAAGATTCTTTCTATCAAAAATCATATTCATCAATTCAAAATTGATTAAGTGCTTGACAAAGGAGAGAGATATTCATTGTATATTTGGAATGAGTAGGGTTAAATTATAGCAATATCAATGTTTTAGGTAAATACTATTACCCATCATTAGGGTGAAAGAAAGCAAGTTGTACGGATGTTGTGAAAGTGTAGCAATCCCATTTGAACTCCAGGATTACTATAAATAATTATGTCATTATTGCTTGTAGCGATGTTTAAATGTCGTCATTACGACAGACCTAGCTATTAGTTTATATTAAAAGAAATTTAGTTACAACCCAATATCGTACAATGAAATCTAGCGATATCGTTTGGCCAACCCCAGGGGTTTTTAATCCTTTCCTTTTGTTTCTCAAATTCATCTGCAAGTCGTTCCTGACACAGTCCAGTTGGGATTTCATTTGCTTATAATTCCCATTGAGCTCTTGTGGGATTTGAAAGCGGTATTGCCTTTTTTCGTTGACTGAATTGGGAGCCCCCCTTTTTCTGGGTGAAGTAATTTGAAGAATTGGAGCATCGGATTCTGAACTTGCAAGCAAGTTCATTGGGTTTTGGAAACTTCGAAAACTTCTCTTCTCCTCTGGGTGAGATGTGTTTGGTCTATTGAGCCTTTTTAGGCTTCTTCATTAGTGGGTTATGTCCATGGGGCCATTTAAGGCTTCTTCAGAAGTGTGTTGTGCCCATTGAGCCTTTTAAGTTTTTCCTTAGATTATGTTTTTTTGCAAGCCCCAGACGGTTCCATAGAGAGACCGATTTTCTAGTGTGTTTCTTGGAAAAAAAATTGGATTGCCAGACATAAGATTGGATTTATTTTGTTAGTCTTGGGAATTATTAGAGATATAGGGACTATTGCAGTTGTTGGTGAGAGTTGGATTGATAGAATTGCTGAAGGAGTCCTAGAGTTTTGCATTACAAGGGTCTTAATAAGAAGTATTAATAGTAAAGGTTTTAGAAGGGACGTTATTTTCAGTGAAGAAGATAACTTCATTTTCAGTAATACATCATCATGTCAAGGAGAAGGCATACTGCTACTTGGATGATCCATCATAGTCGTTGGTTTGTATTTAAAGAAATTTAATTAAAACCCAATATTGTACTACGAAAATGGAAAGAAGAGCACATCCCAAAATGATAAGCGCCATGGAATCTATCTAGTTTCTTCATTTTCCACTCATTTCACTGTAACAAATTAAATATTAAACATTGTATATGTTTTGAAAAATTGACAAAATGTAAAATATTTTTATAGTTTCTTCATTTTCCACTCATTTCACTATAAGAAATTAAACATTAAACATTGTATATGTTTTGGAAAATTGATAAGATGTAAAATATTTTTATAACACAATTTTAGCTATTAGTTTATATTAAAAGAAATTTAATTAAAACCCAATATCGTACAACGAAAATGGAAAATGGAGCACATCACGAAATGAGAAGCATCATGGAATCTATCCAGTTTCTTCATTTTATAGTTTCTTCATTTTCTAGTCATTTCAATGTAAGAAATTAAACATTGTATATGTTTGTTGTGATGGATGTTCTGTTGGGTAATTTCTTTTTAGGTCCAAGGTTCAACGAAAAGTTAAAATAGGTATATTTTTGTATACTTGGTGCTTTAATTGTAGGTCAAAGATTCTGAACAAAAGTTGTAACAATCCCCAAAACAGATACATACTATTTTTGAGAAGTTACACTTCAACTCTAGCCACTATCATAACTCTCTTCCTCTGTGTGCAAATAGATCAATTGATGCCATTTAATTGATTTGTTTTCAAACAATAATATTGAAGTTATACGTTAATCATTATACTTATCATTTAAGGTTACTAGGCAAACATTACGAGAGTCGGTCAACATCCCACATACAACATATATTTACAATGATAAATCAAGTTTTTCAACCTTTTATATACATAGCAGACACTTACAACGACTAACATCCAAACCCTTGGGATCTTTTTGTGCTGCAGGCCACGAAACCCATAACAAAACACCCCAGGATTTGATCAGCGACCACTCTGATAAAATACCAGAACCCTCATTCATAGAAGATATCGATTCATTCGATTCAGAATTATCAGAGAATCAACTAAAAAAACCCTAAAACAAAATTGATTAGTTATTGTAAATGGTTCTATTTGAGTTTCAGAGTGTCTCGAGTTTGACATGGGTTTGTTTCGTGATGTTGTCATTTTGAGTCGGCAACTGCAGAGGTTTTAACTGAACTTAAGTCCAAGATCGCTAGCGAAACAAGTGAAATGGAGGAGCCAAGCACTAGTGAAGTGCAGGTTTCGCTGTCCTCCAAGGAGAACTCCATATCTATCCGGTCCCTTGGTGTAAGTGTTTTTTTAATAAATATTTTGGGTTTTCTTTTGTGCTATTTTCTTTATTTTCTGTTGACTTTAAATTACTTTTATTTTATTAAGCACCATAACTCGGTTGAAGGGGCTTGACATCACAAGTAGTTCCCTTTTATGGGTGAAATAGCTTTTAATTGGCCCATAACTAATTCACCATGACATGGATCCTTTTCCATATAAATCACCCAAAAGTTGTACACATCCCTAAACTACCTATTCAGACTCTGGGGGAATTGAATCTAAATGGTTTAACATGTAACTATCTGCAAGGCTAAACCATGACTGCGATCGGTATGCGACATTAATCAACACAAGCTTCGATTTGTGGCAACCAATATCAATTCGATTTCTAGAAGTTTGAGAGCGATTGACAACCATTTATGTATCATTCTACTCAAATAAGTCAATGAACCTCACTAATGCAAGCCCAAATAATGTTTGCTCAACAAACTATCAATGCCATTTTTTTCTTATTGATAGCACAACATAATTCACACCTCCCTTGCACCTCCCTCCCGATACAATTGCTAGTTTTACCCTTTTAGATATAATGATATAAAAGATCCCCTTTTCTCTTCTTCAAAACGTGGGTAATGAAGCATAAAGTAATCATCATTATAAGCAGATTCAATTCAACATGGAATCCAATATATACATAAAACTAAACATGCCAAGAGGCATTGGTTATCCAATATATTTAAACAACCCAATGAGAAATTAAACATTTATTATCCTCAGCGACAAATATCTACACTACTCTTAAACGCGAAAGGCAGAGAGGCCAAATTATAAAATTCCCCGCCTCATTGTAACGGAGCATAACAGAGGCCAAATTACACACAGATGGAAGCATCCCCTTTGGGGTGCTGTGTGTCAAGTTGAAACTCGCTCACTCGACATTAACATCCATAATCTGGGGCTCTACCTTGCCCTTGGGAATGGTGATATTGAGGACACCATTTTTCAGTTCCGCCTTTATTTTGTCCATCTCACAGTTCTCAGGCAACGCCAGGCGCGTATTGTAGCTGCTGTAACTTCTCGCTGACCACGAATCCTTTTCCCTCTCTTCTTTCTTGTGACCTCCTTTGATCACCAGAACTCCATCCTCCACAGAGACCTTCACATCCTCCTTTGAAATCCCGGGCATGTCGAATCTCATCTTGAATTCTTTCTCATTTTCCATAACGTCCCACGGGGTTCGAACCTGCAACTGATTATCTCTGGAAACCCCCCGTGAAGAAGTCGGAAACATGAAAGCATCGTCGAAAAGCCGGTCCATCGTATCAAGCATCTGTCTCATTGTCTTCATCGGCGAAAATGGATCCACGAGATCTGTCAATTTGTAAATGATATGACTAGTTAAAACTCAGGCCTGATGAAGACGGAATTATGGTTCAAGATTTGTCTGTAAGAAGCTTACCTAAAGGAGAAATTTCAGTCGCTCTTTCAACAGCCCTGTGCCTCTGGTCCGCCACTTTTCTGGTTCTAGTGTTATCCACATGTAGGGCGCCTTCTTTGTTGCTTTCTGCTCTCACTTTAATTCCTTTTGCCCGCTGCCGATTCGAACAACAACTCAACCCCATGCTGGAGTGCAATCGCTTTTCACAAGGAAACAAAGCTCCATTTCTGCCAGATACTGAAGTCAAACAAGTAGAAGTAGTTGCAGGCTTGTACAGATTAAACAGAGTGCAAGCCATTTTTTACAGAACGAAGCCGGACCTGTGGGAAATATAGAATTGAAACATAAATCAATACAAAAATTGACACATTTTCCAAAATCTGTAAATAGCAGAATCCAGGGGATTTCATTCATGCATAAATGTAACATAAATTAACAGAAAATTAACACATTTTCCTAGACCGGGGAACAGCAGAATTTCAATACCTTTAAATTCTACAAGTCCAAATATTGCAAGAGAGAGAACACAGAACCCGCCGCAAATGTTCACCTCTAAAATCTGGTTAGTACCTCGCAATAAACTACAATTTCTTGAGAAGAAATGGCGGAGCCAAATGCATGATATAGATCACCTCTAAAATCTGTTTAGTACCTCGCAATAAACTACAATTTCCTGAGAAGAAATGTCGGAGCCAAATGCATGATATAGAGAGAATGGTCGGAGAAAGATCCAAAAGAGGCCTACATAGCGAACACACGGGAATAAACTCTAGAGTTTTCTGGAGGGCCCCTATAATTAAATATCTTATCGTCTACTTTCATGTTCATGTAATATGTGATCGCGTGGGGCCTACTTGCGTGCCATAATGTTTGTTGCATCAAAGTCCAAGCATGGATGTTCACGGATTACGAATAGAAGTTTCTAGGTAAACGTAGAGAGACCTCAACCATTAAGTTTTGGTAACAATATATTTTGAAATTCGACTGCTGGTGGAAGTTTCTAGATAAATGTAGAGACATCAACATGAAGTACATCAATTTGGGTGTTGTCATTATATTTTGAAAAAAATCATGATTTTAAAGTGATAAAAAGGTAAATATGGAAGTTCATAAATAGTTTTTGGAGTAATCATATCATTAGGATTTGGTCAATTTTTCGAATTATATTAATTAATTTAAAAGGTTGATCAAATCTTAATAATGTAAGTAATCCAAAAGACATTTATTTATTTCATAGATCACAAACTCTTAGTTCTAACAATATGAAAGTTGTTGAAGATATTTATTTTATAAGTTCTAATTTAAAAAGAAAAGAAGGCTTAATATTAAATGTTTAAAAAATAATAATTTAATGTTGTATAGAATAAAATATTTTAATGCGAATTAATATTAACTTATAGATTATAATCTATTCATAACAAAAATATCATTTTAATGTGTAGTGATGATGCACATGTTCTATAACATATTTTAATGTCAACTCTCTCTCTCTCTATATATATGATATTGTTTTAAAAAAATGTATATATCATATAAAGTTGTTGAAAAAATAACTTTTAATGGTTAAAACCTTTGAAGTGGTCCAAGTATTTTATATTTGGTCATTTTTAGGTATATGTCCAATAAAGATTTTTTGGACTTATAAGTTTAAGTTGTGTACTCTATATAGCCTTCCAAAATACAATTTAAACAATGAAAAATTACACATTGTATTTTGCACTCTAAAAGAATTTTGTATATGAAAAAATTTGATCCATTTCGGCTCATCTTAGATCCAAAGTTAAATGGATCTAAGATGGTTCTACAATCTAGAATGAGGAGATGTGTAATTATGTCCATGCTCAAATTGGAGTTGACACCTGTCCCTTAAAAATTACTTTAAATGAAAAAACTTCATCAACTATAATAAAAACATAAATAATTATACATATTTGGTTAGTTTTAATTAAAAGCAGTGTTTCCACTGGTCTATCAAAAAGACTCCTCTCTTTATGGAATCCAAAATTTTCCTCACTTCAAACCTCCTCCTTGGTTGGCATTATCTTAAAAGGCTCTATAAGGGGCCTCCCCTTCCCAATCACATTAGTAAATTGTTATGGACCCTACAAGTAGAGGCAAGACTTTTGGGATAAGTTTTAATCCAACGGCCTATTAGGGGACCATTCTCTCCTTTTAGCATGTGATTTAAATTTCATTATCTCACGAGGTGATTCATGGGGGTCTCGTCCCGCTCTATCCTATGGCTTCCTCCATTTCAGAAATGTTGCAAAACCACAACCTTCGGGATATAACTCCTTCCCCATTAGCTCCCACACTGAGAAATGACAAGGTGTGTGTGGGAGATATGTCCAAACCACTTGATAGATTCTTAATGGCTGGTCAGCTGGTGGAAAATGACAGGAGATATAGATCCCGGATATGTCAAGATAAAATCTCACATCTGATGCCAATTCTCTTGGAATTGGATTTTGAAAATCACAAGAACAACTATCCTTTCAAAGTTAACCATATATGGTTGGAAGATGGTTCCATTAGATCTTTGGTGAAGCATTATTGGAAAAGAAGCGAGAATTTAACCTACGAGTCCACCATGGGATCACTTGTCAAGAAAATGGGGGAACTAAAAAAAAGGAGGTTGAGATGTGGGAAAATAAAAAAAGGCGAAACTAAAAGAGGACTTGTTCAAAATAGAACTCGAATATGATCGTCTCTCCCGGATCTTTTCTAACTCGCTATTTCCAGCAGTTATAGCCTAGAAAAATGAATGTTTGGGAAACCAGAAAAATGCAGATGTTAAAGAAGGAAGAAGAGACCTACAGACTGAAGAGCACGGAAACTTGGATTAAGCAAAGATACAAAAACATTTTTTTCCATAATTATGCAAATCACGAAAGGAATATAAAAGGAAATCTGGGAGCTTGACATGGATGATGGTAAAATGGTTACTAGCCATCAAGATTTAAAGGATGCTCTTGTGACACACATTGCTTCTCTTTTTAAAGATCCCGACTCTTCTATCACAATCTCTCAACTTCAGATTATTCAAATTATCCAAAAAAATTCCGCAGTGAAGACTTTTTCTTGATTGGCAGTATTTTCTCCTCTAACGAAAAAAAAATGGATTCTAAAGTTTTTTTCCAAATACAAAATTCTAGGTCATGATGGCTGGATAGTCAAACTCTTCCTTTCCTTTTTTGATGTTATGGGGCCTAATCCTGGATAGTCAAACTCTTCCTTTCCTTTTTAGACATTATGGGGCCTAATATTTGTAAAACAGTGGATGAATATAGAAGGTCTGGAAAGGTCTCCAAAGATATAAATGAAAATTACATGGTTTTGATTCCAAAATTCTCCAAACCAAAGTCATTACTTGACTTCTATCCAATAGCTATGTGTAACTTAGTTTATAAAATTATATCCAAAGTGATCTCTAATAGGATCAAGAAAAATCTTGTTAATAAAATGTTGCTCAACCAATTCGGTTTTCTAGATGATAGGAAAATCCATGGTGCTATTGACATCACCCAAGAAGTCATACATTCTATAAAAGAGAAAAATATAAAATCCATGATCCTCAAAATGGACCTCAACAAGTCCTTTAACAAATTTAACTGTATTTTTCTCATAATTGTAATAGAATTGTCTTATTATAGATCAATTTGGGTTTGGAAGTCACCAACTAGATTATGGGTTATGTATCCTCAACAACCTTTTCCATCTTAATTAATGGCTCTCCTTCCAGATATTTTACCAGTTTAAGAGGTTATATTCATGGATACTCGTTGCCACCCTTTATTTATTTTCTTGTGATGGAAGTTTTAAGCTTCCTAGTGCTAAAATAAAAACATGATGGGTTAAATATCAAAGGAGTAAAAATCACTTTTAATCAATATATCACCCACTTGTTTTTTGTAGATGATGTTTTGTTGATTGGGGTTGGATCTATCTCTAAATGGTAGGATTTCCATAGAGTTATTAATATTTTCTATCAAGCTACAACTATGGATATTAGTGCTTCAAAATATAACTTCCTCCACAATGCGACCAACTCTAAGATTCTCTCATGCATTAAAGTTTTCTTGCCTTTCAGATGGAACCCATCGAAAAAGGCCTCAAATACTTGGGGTTATTCTTAAAACCAAATGGATACCACAGAGAGGACTGAATGTGACTACTTAGAAAATTTGAAAATAAAATAAAACTGTGGTGTTACCATTGGTTCTCACTTGGGGGAAGAATGGTCTTAGTAAAATTTGTTCATGAAAACATTCCAGCTTTTTGGTTTTCCATACTAAGATTTAAAAATTTATTCTAAATCATATTAGGAAAAGGATGTCCAGCTTCCTGTGTATTGGAAAAAAAATGTAAGGAGGAATGCCATCTAGCAAGTTGGGACTCCTTATCTAGGCCAAAAAAGTTGGGTGGTTAGGGTTTCAATAATCTAACCTAGTTTGGTAAAGCTCTTTCTCTCAAAATTTTGTGCAGGGGATTCTTTGGGGAGGCACTTTGGAGCAAAGTTATTAAAGAAAAATATCTAAAAAAAATGTAGGTGGTGGAATGGCTTCGGAAATCAACAAAAAATCATGTCGAGAGAGCTCTCCTCTCCTTTATAAATGGCTCACATGGAAAGTCGGAGATGGCAAGCAAGTGACTATTGGAAAATATCCATATATTGGTGGAGCCTGAATTTTTAAACTCTCCCCAAATCTGATTTCTTTTTTAAATGCCAAAGGTTACAACCATTTGAATCATGTATACAATTCAACCTCCTCTCTTAATAATAATTATCATTGCTTGACCTCAATGGATCTAGGGTTGATTGGCCCTTTGGTGAATGAGTGAGTTTCCTTCATAAAGGAGTTGACTATCTATGGGGTCTGTATAAAAAATACTAAGGATAAGTTGGTCTGGAGTTGGGATACCTTCGTGGGAAGGGTGAAAGAAAAACTAACTTATGAATTTATTGCTCATTCTGCTGAAAATATGGAATCCAGTTGGTGCAAAAATTATATCCATAAATGGAATGTCCCAAACAAGTTGAAATGCTTGTCACCTAGTTAATCCTTCAAAACAAGATATTGACCTATGAAAACCTTGATAAAAGGGGTTTTTTCGTGCCAAATCAGTGGTGTCTTTGCAAACTATAGGAAGAAATAGTGGATCATCTCTTTATAGATTGTTGCATCTCTACGAAAATTTGGGAAACAGTCATGTTAATCTGTATAAACGAGAACATTGAACTTTTTGCTTTTGAAGAAATCTTGCTACATTGGGTGGAAAAATACAAATTTCACTACACTCTTCCTATCTTTGTGGTATGGGGTATCTGGATTCTCAGAAATAGGGTCATTTTTAAGAACTAAAAATATGTGCTTCAAAAATATTCTAAGATTGTGTCACTTTTCAAGGAACATCCCTTGAAGCAAATCAAGATTAAAGAGAGAAACATTCATTTCCTGCACATCTCACCGAACCTTCCAGTCGGATTTTTTTATAGATCTGCATAATAATACAAATGTGGGGGGGGGGTTGTGATGATTACAATTCATGGGAACAAATTGATTCACTTCAAAATCATTTTAGGCTTCAGAACAAATACAAAAGTAGAGTTGATTGTTATTTGGGGTATGATGTTTCTAGCTTCTCTAAAAGATATAAATTTCATTCAAATTTTGGGAGACTTAAAATGTATTATTAATTGGCTTACAAGAAAATCCCACACAAAAGGTTCTAAATCTAGCAGCTTGGAAAATCAAAATAGAGTAAATATGGAAACATTTCTAGGAGATATCCTTTCTCCACATCTACAGGGAACTTAACTCAACTGCATACCTTTAAATCAAAAAAAGCTCTCACTATGGAATCGAATTTCATGTTTTATGATGAGATGATTGGAAATATAGTTCAAAGTGCACATTGGGTGCTCACTTGGTTATTTGATATTTCACTTTCACTCTTCGGGTAATAAATAAAATATTTCGATGTTTATGTCAAATAATGTATTTTTTATAACTTTAAAATCTAAAAATAAACTTCTATTTCTCTTATAAATCTTTCAATATAGAACTTAAATAAAGTTTGAATACCCATACTAATTAATATATTTCAATATTTCAATATATCCATATTAACCAATATTAACTAATATCCTCTTGGCGTGTAAATATTTTTCCAAGTTTTTCATTTTAGAATGAGGTTTGCATATAATGAGATTTGATCCCTCTCCGTGCTTGGTAGATCCATGGTTAATATGGACTTATACTGATAATTATTAATGTTAATATATATATATATATATATATATATATATATATATATATATATATATATATATATATATATATATATATTATTAAATTTAAATTTAAATTTAAATGATATTTATTAATGTTAAAAATTAGATTAAAAAATGTAAAACTTATTGAATTTAAATAATAAATGGTTAAAATTTATTATAGAGTTTATAAAAATCAAAGGTGATAATAATTCTAAAGACTCATAATTATATAACATTCCAAAATGCTTACTAAATCAAATCAACAAATATCATTCATAAATAATATTATCGAACATATATACTAATATGATTCCCTGGAAAACAACTTAATGAAATCCTGTCGGCTTTTTCAACAATAGACTCAAGATCTGCATCTTTATCGAACAGATATCCCAATTTTTGGATCAAACTAATCCATTGATGGAAATAGCACAGGGCGAAAATTGAGCATTATTTCCTGCAATTGGAAATTTGGCAAAGAGATGGGGAGCTATTTATATCTGAGGGAAAGCATGTCAACGAGATTCTGAATAAGTTACACATGGAGGGAAACAAACCCATGGAGACTACTCTAGTAGGAAACTGGAGGAAGGAGGATGCTACTTTTGGAAAATTAGTAGATGCTACCATCTATAGGAAGCTTGTGGGTTCACTCATGTATTTGGTGAATACACAACCAAACATGTGTTATGTGGTTAACCAACTTAGTCAAGCTATGGTTAAGCCTACCAAGCTATTTTGGAAGGCATGCAAGCATGTGTTGAGATACCTCAGAGGCATTACAAAGTTTGGGCTATGGTACAGTAAGATAGAGGGAGTGAAGCTTCAAGGCTTCACAAATACATATTAGGAATGGAGTCCATCCAACAAGAAGACCACATCAAGGGCATCCTCAACATTTGATCAACGAAAATTTCCTGGTACAACAAGAAATAGAGATAATTTTCACGCAGTTCAACAGAGGCAGAGTACATGTTGGCTAGTCAAGTAGCATGTGAAGCCATCTAGATGAGGAAATTACCTGTTGGTTTATTTGGTCGACAGATGGATCTAACGGTGATTTATTGTGATAACCAGAGTTGAATCAAACTCTAGGTTAATCTAGTTTTCCATGACAAGTCCAAGCATAATTATATCTGGTATCACCATCTTAGAGATTGTGTACATAGGATGATTATGCCGTTAGATTAAATTCCCATAGAGGAGCAGGATGCATAAATCTTGACGAAGGAACTATCAAGAGGAAAATTCGAGCTCCATAGAGGCAGGATCGGGGTAGTAGAGAATCCCTTTCTTGTTGAGAGGGAGTGTTGAAATTTGAAACAAGAAAATGCTTCTAATATAATTTTCCCTTTATTAAATTAGAAGTAAATTATAATTCCACATCACATGAGAGTTTGTACGAGTTAACTGAGTTGGGAAGACTTATTTAGCTCATCTAGTTCGAGTTTAGGCATGTAGAGTTCACTCTAAGTTTTAGGGGATCCAATTGCAGTTTATTTTGAGTTGTAATAATTTAAATTAATTATTTGAGTTAAAATCAGTTTAACTAGTTCTAATTGATGGATGAGCTAGTGAGAGGTCCAGTGAAAGGTCCAACCAACGATAGTGTAGAGAGCTCTCAAGCCAGAGAGAAACATTATATTGTTTCATATTCTTAACTTTATGCAATATACAGATAGTGAAGTTTTTAGCCGACTTTATGCAAGAAATGTACCTTTGTTGGAGATCACATAAAAAGTAAAGGTGCCTGAAAATCATAATGATCATTAGCCACAACAAAAAAAAAACACAACAACAAAGTGACCTCAAACAATTCAAAGTGGTGTTATAAGATCTACTAGGATAAGTAGACCCCTTGAACGATAACTCTCCTTCATTATATTATGTATTGTTGGCTAATTATGGTGAACCGAAAATATATGAAGAAGCAATGCAGTAGAAACCAGTAAGAAGTGGTGGAAATCCATAGGAGAAGAGATGAAATCCTTGAGGTATAACCATACTTGGGACTTAGTCAAGTTGCCTGCTCATAAAAAAAAAAAAATTGAAGAATAAATGGGATTACAGGTTGGATGAAGAAAATGGAGGTAAATAGGGGTATAAGGCTAGAATTATGGTGAAAGAGTTTTCACAAAAGAAAGGTATAGACTTTGATGAAATTTCTCTCCTGTTGTTAAAATGAATTTAATCAGAACTATTTTAATTATAGTGGCAACAGAAGATTTTCATCTTGATTAGTTAGATATAAATAAAACCTTTCTCCATGGGGATTTGCAGGAAGAAATACATATGCAACAACCATAAGGATATGAGGTCAAATGGAAGGAGAAATTAGTGTGCAAATTGAAGAAGAGCTTGTATGGCTTAAAACAGGCTCCAAGGTAGTGTTAACTAAAATTTGACAGGTTTATGTCTAAACAAAGTTATACTAGATGTCACTTTGACCATTGTGTTTATTTTAAAAACAAAATTGATGGATACTATGTTATATTGCTATTATATGTAGATGACATGCTTGTTGCAGCGTCTAACACACAGGAAATACATGTGCTCAGAGGAAAATTGGAAAATTCATTTGCAATGAAGGATTTGGGTGCTACAAAACAAATCCTTAGTATGATAATAACTAGAGATAGGAAAAATTGCAAATTAGCATTGTCTCAGAGTGAGAACATAGAAAATGTGTTGGAAAGATTTAATTTGCAGAATACAAAACCAATGAGTGCACATTTGGCCAGCCATTTCAAGCTAAGTAAGGAGATGTGTCCCAAGACTCAAAAAGAGATGGATTAGATGTGTAAAGTTCCATACACGCCAACAATTGGAAGCTTAATGTATGCAATGGTTTTCACAAGGCCTGATATTGCACATGCAGTGGGAGTTTAAGCAAAGATATAGAAACATTTTTTTCCATAATTATGCAAATCACAAAAGGAATATAAAAGGCAATCTGGGAGCTTGACATGGATGATGGTAAAATTGTTACTAGCCATCAAGATTTAAAGGATGCTCTTGTGACACACATTGCTTCTCTTTTTAAAGATCCCGACTGTTCTATCACAATCTCTCAACTTCAGATTATTCAAATTATCCAAAAAATTCCGCAGTGAAGACTTTTTCCTGATTGGCAGTATTGTCTCCTCTAACGAAAAAAAATGGATTCTAAAGTTTTTTTCCAAATACAAAATTCTAGGTCATGATGGCTGGATAGTCAAACTCTTCCTTTCCTTTTTTGACGTTATGGCCCCTAATCCTGGATAGTCAAACTCTTCCTGTCCTTTTTTGACGTTATGGGGCCTAATCTTTGTAAAATAGTGGATGGATATAGAAGGTATGGAAAGGTCTCCAAAGATATAAATGAAACTTACATCATTTTGATTCCAAAATGCTCCAAACCAAAGTCCTTACTTGACTTCCATCCAATAGCTCCGTGTAACTTAGTTTATAAAATTATATCCAAAGTGATCTCTAATAGGATCAAGAAAAATCTTGTTAATAAAATGTTGCTCAACCAATTCGGTTTTCTAGATGATAGGAAAATCCATGGTGCTATTGGCATCACCCAAGAAGTTATACATTCTATAAAAGAGAAAAATCTAAAATCCATGATCCTCAAAATGGACCTCAACAAGTCCTTTAACAAATTTAACTGTATTTTTGTCAGAATTGTAATAGAATTGTCTTATTACAGATCAGTTTAGGTTTGGAAGTCACCAACTAGATTTTGGGTTATGTATCCTCAACAACCTTTTCCATCTTAATCCATGGCTCTCCTTCCAGATCTTTTACCAGTTTAAGAGGTCATAGTCATGGATACTCATTGCCACCCTTTATATTTTTTCTTGTGATGGAAGGTTTAAGCCTCCTAGTGCTAAAATAAAAACATGTTGGGTTAAATATCAAAGGAGTAAAAATCACTTTTAATCAATATATCACCCAGTTGTTTTTTGTAGATGATGTTCTGTTGATTGGGGCTGGATCTATCTCTAAATGGTAGGATTTCCATAGAGTTACTAATATTTTCTATCAAGCTACAGGGATGGATATTAGTGCTTCAAAATATACCTTCCTCCACAATGCGACCAACTCTAAGATTCTCTCATGCATTAAAGTTTTCCTGCCTTTCAGATGGAACCCATCGAAAAAGGCCTCAAATACTTGGGGTTATTCTTAAAACCAAATGGATAACACAGAGAGGACTGAATGTGGCTACTTAGAAAAGTTGAAAATAAAATAAAATTGTGGTGTTACCATTGGTTCTCACTTGGGGGAAGAATGGTCTTAGTAAAATCTGTTTAGGAAAACATTCCAGCTTTTTGGTTTTCCATAGTAAGATTTAAAAATTTATTCTAAATCATATTAGAAAAAGGATGTCCAGCTTCCTGTGTATTGGAAAAAAATGTAAGGAGGAATGCCATCTAGCAAGTTGGGACTCCTTATCTAGGCCAAAAAAGTTGGGTGGTTAGGGTTTCAATAATCTAACCTAGTTTGGTAAAGCTCTTTCTCTCAAAATTTTGTGCAGGGGATTCTTTGGGAAGGCACTTTGGAGCAAAGTTATTTAAGAAAAATATCTAAAAAAAATGTAGGTGATGGAATGGCTTAGGAAATCAACAAAAAATCATGTCGAGAGAGGATCCATCATATGGAAGGCCCTCACAGATTCCTCTCCTCTCCTTTATAAATGGCTCACATGGAAAGTCGGAGATGGCAAGAAAGTGATTATTGGAAAATATCCATATATTGGTGAAGCCCGACTTTTTAAACTCTCCCTAGATCAGATTTCTTTTTTAAATGCCAAAGGTTACAACCATTTGAATCATGTATACAATTCGACCTCCTCTCTTAATAATAACTATCATTTCTTGACCTCAACGGATCTAAGGTTGATTGGCCCTTTGGTGAATGAGTGAGTTTCCTTCATAAAGGAGTTGACTATATATGGGGTCTATATAAAAAATACTAAGGATAAGTTGGTCTGGAGTTGGGATGCCTTCGTAGGAAGGGTGAAAGAAAAACTAACTTATGAAGTTATTGCTCATTCTGCTGAAAATATGGAATCCAATTGGTGAAAAAATTATATCCATAAATAGAATGTCCCAAACAAGCTGAAATTCTTGTCACCTAGGTAATCCTTCAAAACAAGATATTGACCTATGAAAACCTTCAGAAAAGGGGTTTTTTCGTGCTAAATCAGTGGTGTCTTTGCAAACTATAGGAAGAAATAGTGGATCATCTCTTTATAGGTTTTTGCATCTTTATGAAAATTTTGGAAACGGTCATGTTAATCGTTATAAACGAGAACATTGAACATTTTTCTTTTGAAGAAATCTTGCTACATTGGGTGGAAAAATACAAATTTCACTACACTCTTCCTATCTTTGTGGTATGGGGTATCTGGATTCTCAGAAATAGGGCCATTTTTAAGAACCAAAAATATGTGCTTCAAAAATATTCTAAGATTGTGTCACTTTTCAAGGAACATCCCTTGAAGCAAATCAAGATTAAAGAGAGAAACATTCATTTCCCGCACATCTCACCGAACCTTCCAGTTGGACCTTTTGACAGATCTTCATAATAATACAAATGGGGGGGTGGGGGGGGGGTTGTGAGATGATTACAATTCCTGGGAACAAATTGATTCACTTCAAAATCATTTTAGGCTTCAGAACAAATACAAAAATAGAGTTGATTGTTGTTTGGGCTATGATGTTTCTAGCTTCTCTAAAAGATATAAATTTCATTCAAATTTTGGGAGACTTAAAATGTATTATTAATTGGCTTACAAGCAAATCCCACACAAAATCTAGCGGCTTGGAAAATCAAAATAGAGTAAATATGGAAACATTTCTAGGAGATATCCTTTCTCCACATCTACAGGGAACTTAACTCAACTGCATACCTTTTTATCAAAAAAAACTCTCCCTATGGAATCGAACTTCATGTTTTATGATGAGATGATTGGAAATGTAGTTCAAAGTGCACATTGGGTGCTCACTTGGTTATTTGATATTTCACTTTCACTCTTCGGGTAATAAATAAAATATTTCAATGTTTATGTTAAATAATGTATTTTTTTATAACTTTAAAATTTAAAAATAAACTTCTATTTCTCTTATAAATCTTTCAATATAGAACTTAAATAAACTTTGAATACCCATACCAATTAATATACTTCAATATTTCAATATATTCATATTAACCAATATTAACTAATATCCTCTCGGCGTGTAAATCTTTTTCCAAGGTTTGCATTTTAGAATGAGGTTTGCATATAATGAGATTTGATCCCTCTCCGTGCTTGGTAGATCCATGGTTAATATGGATTTATACTGATAATTATTAGTGTTAAGATTTAAATTTATATATATATATATATATATATATATATATGATAATTATTAATGTTAAAAATTAGATTAAAAAATGTAAAACTTATTGAATTTAAATAATAAATGATTAAAATTTATTATAGAGTTTATAAAAATCAAAGTTGATGATAATTCTAAAGACTCATAATTATATAACATTCCAAATTGCTTATAAATCAAATCAACAAATATCATCCATAAATAATATTATCGAACATATATACTAATATGATTCCCTGGAAAACAACTTAATGAAATCCTGTCGACTTTTTCAACAATAGACTGAAGATCTGCATCTTTATCGAACAGATATGCCAATTTTTGGATTAAAATAATCCATTGATGGAAATAGCTCAGGGCGAAAATTGAGCAATATTTCTTGTGATTGGAAATTTGGCAAAGAGATGGGGAGATATTTATATCTGAGGGAAAGTATGTCAACAAGATTCTAAATAAGTTACACATGGAGGAAAACAAACCCACAGAGACTCCTCTAGTAGGAAACTGGAGGAAGGAGGATGCTACTTCTGGAAAATTAGTAGATGCTACCATCTATAGGAAGCTTGTGGGTTCACTCATGTATTTGGTGAATACACGACCAAACATATGTTATGTGGTTAACCAACTTAGTCAAGCTATGGTTAAGCCTACCAAGCTATTTTGGAAGGCATGTAAGCATGTGTTGAGATACCTCATAGGCACTACAGAGTTTGGGCTATGGTACAGGAAGATAGAGGGAGTGAAGCTTCAAGGCTTCACAAATGCATATTGGGAAGGGAGTCCATCCAACAAGAAGAACACATCAAGGGCATCCTCAACATTAGATCAACGGAAATTTCCTGGTACAACAAGAAATAGAGATCAGTTGCATGCAGTTCAACAGAGGAAGAGTACATGGCGGATAGTAAAGTAGCATGTGAAGCCATCTAGATGAGGAAATTACCTGTTGGTTTATCTGGTCGACAGATGGATCTGACGGTGATTTATTGTGATAACCAGAGTTGAATCAAACTCTAGGTTAATCTAGTTTTTCATGACAGGTCCAAGCATATTGATATCTGGAATCACCATCTTAGAGATTGTGTACATAGGATGATTATGTCAATAGAGTAAATTCCCATAGAGGAGCAGGATCCAAACATCTTGACGAAGGAACTGTCAAGAGAAAAATTCGAGCTCCATAGAGGCAGGATCGGGGTAGTAGAGAATCCCTTTCTTGTTGAGAGGGAGTGTTGAAATTTGAAACAAGAAAATGCTTCTAATATAATTTTCCCTTAATTAAATTAGAAGTAAATTATAATTCTACATCACATGAGAGTTTGTACGAGTTAACTGAATTGGGAAGACTTATTTAGCTCAGATAATTAGAGTTTAGGCATGTAGAGTTCACTCTAAGTTTTAGGGGGTCCAATTGCAGTTTATTTTCAGTTGTAATTATTTAAATTAATTATTTGAGTTAAATCAGTTTAACTAGTTCTAACTGATGGATGAGCTAGTGAGAGGTCCAGTGAAAGGTCCAGCCAAAGATAGCATAGAGAGCTCTCAAGCCAGAGAGAAACATTATATTGATTCATATTCTGAACTTTATGCAATATATAGATAGCGAGGTTTTTAACCGACTTTATGCAAGAAATGTACCTTTATTGGAGACGTTTTTAATGATTTTGTTTATCACTTATATGATTATGAAAATCACAAAATCATTAAGTGTAGAGATGTCATATTCAATGAAAAGGTCTTGTATAAAGATCAAATGTAGGAAAAGGAAAAACAAGAATACAAAGTGCTTGATGAGATCACATAAAAAGTAAAGGTGCCTGAAAATCATAATGATCAATAGCCACAACAACAAAAAACACAACAACAAAGGGACCTTAAACAATTCAAAGTGGTGTTAGAAGATCTACTAGGATAAGTAGACCCCTTGAACGATACTCTCCTTCATTATATTATGTATTGTTGGCTAATTATGGTGAACCGAAAATATATGAAGAAGCAATGCAGTAGAAACCAGTAAGAAGTGGTGGAAATCCATGGGAGAAGAGATGAAATCCTTGAGGTATAACCAGACTTGGGACTTAGTCAAGTTGTCTGCTCATAAAAAAAATTGAACAATAAATGGGATTACAGGTTGGATGAAGAAAATGGAGGTAAATAGAGGTATAAGGCTAGAATTATGGTGAAGGAGTTTGCACAAAAGAAAGGTATAGACTTTGATGAAATTTCTCTCCTGTTGTTAAAATGAATTTAATCAGAACTATTTTAATTATAGTGGCAACAGAAGATTTTCATATTGAGTAGTTAGATATAAATAAAACCTTTCTCCATGTGGATTTGCAGGAAGAAATACATATGCAACAACCATAAGGATATGAGGTCAAATGGAAGGAGAAATTAGTGTGAAAATTGAAGAAGAGCTTGTATGGCTTAAAACAGGCTCCAAGGTATTGTTATCTAAAATTTGACAGGTTTATGTCTAAACAAAGTTATACTGGATGTCACTCTGACCATTGTGTTTATCTTATAAACAAAATTGATGGATACTATATTATATTGCTATTATATGTAGATGACATGCTTGTTGCAGCGTTTAACACACAGGAAATAAATGTGCTTAGAGGAAAATTGGAAAATTCATTTGCAATGAAGGATTTGGGTGCTACAAAACAAATCCTTAGTATGAGAATAACTAGAGATAGGAAAAATCACAAATTAGCATTGTCTTAGAGTGAGTACATAGAAAAGGTGTTGGAAAGATTTAATTTGTAGAATACAAAACCAATGAGTGCAGATTTGGCTAGCCATTTCAAGCTAAGTAAGGAGACGTGTCCCAAGACTCATAAAGAGATGGATTAGATGTGTAAAGTTCCATACACATCAACAATTGGAAGCTTAATGTATGAAATGGTTTGCACAAGGCCTAGTATTGCACATGCAGTGGGAGTTGTAAGAATATATATGGAAAATCTAGGAAAAGAGCATTGGATGTTATTGAAGTGGATTCTCAGGTATTTGAGAGGTACTACAAATAAATAATTATGCTTTGGTGGTTCAAACATTAATTTACATGGATATGTTAATGTAGATATGGCAGGTGATAGAGATAACAAGAGCACCACAGGGTATGTGTTTACTATAGGTGGAACAATTGTCAGTTGGGTTTCAGAATTGCAAAACATTTTTGCACCTTCAAGAATGGAAGCATAGTATGTTGCTACTACATAGGCTAGTAAATAAATAATTTGGTTACAAAGGTTTATGGATGAATTGGGTAAGAAGCATGAGATGTGCATGTTATATAGTAACATCTAGAGTTCCATTCATCTTGCAAAGAACCCAAAATTTAATTCCAGTACTAAACATATATATCACAAGTACCATTTCATATGGTCAGTGTAGGAAGATGGACAGTTGAAGCTCGAAAAGATACACACTAGCCAAAATATTTTAGATATGTTAACAAAAATTGTAACCAGGGACAAACTGAGATTCTTCTCAGTTTCAATTTGTATTCAAGGATGATGGTGAAGATGATAAACAACCAAGTCTAAGTGGAGTCATTGTCTAACAAGCGAAGAATATATACTCAGTCTCTAAGTGCAATATAGTTGGGTGTCGAGTCTGAATATCATCCTGATTGTTCAAAGGTTTTTTGTTTCAATCACGTTGAATCCATGTTCCTAATGGGGCTGCAGTGTCGGCTGTGTGATCACCTCCAGGGGGGACGACGAAAGTTTTTATGAGCCCTTACTTGGTGGGGGGTCGGGGGCATCGTCTATGAAGCTAAATATAGATGAATTTTTTCCTTTTAAAATATTGTAATTTCATAGTCTTTCTCGATCGTTCATTAGGCGAATGATATGGCAATACAAGTTATGATAATTTAGCGATTTTTTCCCTAGAAGGAAACCCTCGGTTTATATGAGGGAATTGTATTACAGATGTGTATTATTTTTATTCTAAGCGATAAATAGAGAGGCGATAATGTGAGAGTGAAGAGTAAATTACAATTAATTTGTTGTATGTTGTATATATTCTTTTTGATGGGTAATATAAAAGGAATGACTTGTTTTCTCTTCGTGGACGTAGCTCAAATTGGGTGAACCATGTATATATGTGTCTCTCTTGTTTTATGTGTTTCATTGCTCCGTTAATTATTTTCTAATAGCCTCAGCTTGTCTAGATCTAAAGGTGCTACGAAACTTTTCTCAGTGAATTCCTCCAACCCAAAATCGTCCAGCAAGGACAATATCCAGACCTTCTAAACACTAAAATTTGAGGCACCATCTAGTCTATCATGTTCTCTCCATCCCAATATTATGTGAGTTGTCATGTTTCAAAATTGAAGACTATGTGTTGGTCTATTCATTTTCACAACTCTGATACCATGTAGAAAATCCATGAAATTTTGATTTGCGAATATGAACAATCTGAAAAAAAAAAAAAAAAAAAAAAAATAAAAAAAAAATAATAATAATAATAATAATAATAATAAAATAAAAATAAATAAATAAATAAATAAATAAAATAAAATTCTTTTTACATATACATAAAATTTCTCTACCAAATTGTAGCTGAATAGAAATAAAAATAAAAGCACAATTCACACAAGAAAACAACACAATTTTCCTTGGGAACCCAACTGGGAAAACCCTTGCTTGCCTAAGAATAATATTGAAGAAGAATAACCTAAAAATTTCTTACAAATAACTGTTCTTCAATAGAGAATACAAACTGATCTCTTAGCCTTGGACTATGCTTGAAAAAACCCTTCATGATTTTTTATTTGCTTCCCTCAACCAAACCACACTAAGGCTTAAAATCCTTGCACATTCTTTAGGATATAGGCCCCTATTTCCTAGCACATATGACCTCCTATAAAATAGGAATTTCCTCCTATTTTTGTGTGCACTTTCCAAGGGAAATTATCCTCCAACAATTCACACAAGAAACCTTCTTGGCTCCTTCCTCTAACAAGCTCACAAATTCGTGCTCAATAATGAATACATGGTGTGCCTTCAATCTCCTTATAAGAACTTCAAATAGGCTATTGTTAGTAAGTTCTATGTTTGGAAAGTTGAACTGGTTATCTATTAGTTAACAAAACTTGTTAACTAGTTCCTCATAAAATTTAGGAGGCTAACTCCACAAATTCTTTCAGTTCCCAAACCATCTCACACTAGAGGATAATTAACTCGGTCTTCCATAAGTTTGCACTAGTCAAACTACTTCTTGAACTTGTCCACATCATTGGAACTTGTACATGACTAAGGAGAACACAAATTTAACTCCTTGACTTAAGGCACAAATCAAGGAATCCATTCCTTCGCTACTTTTCAATATTCCATTTTCCAAGAGTTATCTAAATTAGGCAACCCTAGCCATTTTTGGTCTTGTGGCAGTAGCTTTGGTGTCTGCCACTTTCTCAACATATTCTTTCCTTTTCTGTAGTAGTTATTTGTTCCATTCTCCAATCACTTCTTCCTCAGTTCTTTCTTTGACCTCTGCATGATAGGAATATATATCTGCAAAATTAAATATGAGACTAATGTAAAATTTCCTAGGAAGGTCAATTAGATAGAAATTTTCATTGATTTCGTTTAAGGATTTTGCATGGACCGATCTTCTTTGGTTTCAATTTGTATGTTCCTTTATGGAACCTCTCCTTTTGTATGTAAGCCATGAATTATTCAACTTCTTGGTGCACCTTTTCTATTTGATGCAAATATGATTTTATCTTGCATACCTCATTTGTGTTATGTGATTTCCATCTACCCTCCTCCTGCATATCATGCATATGCTTTACAGAATCTTTAGATTGTTGACTAACTCATTCTCTCTTCGGGAAGTCAATTAAATCTATTATTCCTTGTGGATTGTATCCATAAACAACTTGAAAAGGAGATTTACTTTTAGACCTGTTAATACTAGATCTGGAAACAAATTCAACATGTGTTATAATTATGTGCCATTGCCTTGGATTTTCTCCCACCAAGCTCCGAAGCAGATTCCCCAAGATTATGTTCACTACTTTTGTTTTTCCATTACTTTGAGGATGATACACTGAACTATATTTTAAAGTATTGGTGACCTTTCACCACAACACCCTCCAAAGATGGCCTAGAAAATTTAAATCTCGATCACTAGTGATGGACTTGGGCAGTCTATGTAGGTGCATTATCTCCATGAAGAATAATTCAGCCACCTTTCTTGCATTATATAGTTTTTGCACAAAAATAAGTGGGTCAGTTTGGAGAATCTGCCCACCACCACCAAAATAGAGTCATCTCTTCTTTGAGTGTGAGGTAACCCCAAAAAAAATTCCATAGAGATGTCTATCCATGGCCTTTCCTGTACTGGCTAGGGTTTATGAAATCATGTGTTTTGTTGTCCACCCTTATCAATTTGACAAATTCTGCATGAAGCAACAAATTTATTGACATTATTCCTTAGCTCAAGCTAAAAAAATATCTAACTTATTAGGCTCTAAATTTTATTCCTACCAAAATGACCACTCAATCCATTCGAATGCATTTTTCTAATCAAATTTTCTCTTCAAGATCTCCCGGGAATACAAAGTTGGCCCTCCTCTACACAAAAATCCACAAGCTAATAAATAATCACTAGAAGGAATTTTTCCAAGATTTACTAGATTGTTGAGAGCTTCAATTTTTTTGCTAAAAGAGGAGTCTGCAACATATTCTCCCTTCATTTCTTCAAACCACACAACCCCATTGGTCATAGTGATAATTAGGTGATATGTCCTACTTAAAGCATGTGCTACAACATTAGTTTTCCCACTTTTATGTTGCAAAAGTGAAAATGTGTAACTTTGTAGAAATGAGACCAATTTAACATGCTTATGGGCCAACATGGCTTAAGAATTTATATATTTTGGCACTTGATTGTTAGTTAATAGGATACTTTATTGATGTAAAATGTAGTTTCTCCATTGTTTCAACATTTGAAAACTCACATATAGTTTTTTTATCATAGCTCTCATTCCTTATTTTTGCATTATATAATTTCTCATTGTAAAAGGAAATTGGCCGACCTTCTTGGCTTAGGACCCCTCCAATTGCAACAACGAAGACACCGCATTCAATGGTAAATACCTTATCAAAATTTGGTAGAGCTAGAATGGGGGCCTCAATCACTTTTCTTTTGAGATGTTCAAAACTCTCAACTATCTTAGTCCATGAAAATGAATTTCCCCTTATACAATCAATTAAGGCAACACTTACCCTACTAAAATTTATGATAATTTTCTTGTAAAAGTTTACTAGCCCATGAAAAATCCTCACATTTTTACTGCTTTGAGGGGTAAGCCATTCTAATATGGCTCTGACCTTTTTTGGGTCCATACTCACTCCATTTCTAGAAATTACATTCCCAAGGAAAACTATTTTTTCGTACAAAATTCACTCATCTTAAGATTCATAAACAATTGTTTTTCTCTTAGCACATCAAGCACTACCTTTAAATTATTCAAATGTTCTTATAGGTTTTCGTTATAAATCAAAATTTCATCGAAATAAATACTGAAAAATTTCCCTATGTAGGGTTTAAATACCTAGTTCATAATTCACAAAAAATTGGCAAGAACATTAGATACTTTGATTAACATAACTAACCATTCATACAATCCATATTGGTTTTGAACGTTGTCTTCCATTCATCACCTTCTAGATCCACATCCGGTGGTAATCAATCCTTAAGTCCACCTTAGAGAATATTTTCGTATTAGCCAAGAATTTTAAGATGTCATCCATAAAAGGTAGTGTATATCTATACTTTACTGTGATTTTATTGATAACCCTAGAGTCTGTGAACGATGTCCTTTTGTTCCCTTTCTTAGGTGATAATAAAGAAAGAGTGGCATAAGGACTCATGCTTTCTCTAATGAATCCTTATTCTAACAAATATGAAATATGTCTTCCTACTTCTTCATTCCCTTGAGGAGCTAACCTATAAGAAAATTTATTAGGGAGTTATGATCCTAGTACCAAGTCAATATGGCATGTAATTCCTCTTGAAGGTGGTAACCCTACATGTAGTTCTATTGGAGTTAACTCTAATTTTTTTTTCAATAGTTCTTGAAGCCCTAGTGGGAGTCTTCACCCTTCAAGTGTCCTGTCCTCTTCTAGGCGCAATAGGTCACAAATCCCCCCCTTAGTTTGATTAAATAACTTCTTATAACCCATTGTCACAAGTGACAATGCTATCATTTCAACAACTCTTCTCCTTTCCATGGCTTCAAAAGATGCTTTTTCCCATCACCTTGAACTTCATAAGTGTTTTCTAGGCCATAATGAATTACTATTCGATCATATTGCTAGGGTATTCCCAATAGCAAATGGAATTCATCCATAGGACGACATCACATGATACCTTGTCTTCATAAGGACCTATCTTAAAAGAAATTAAAAAATATTTTTCCTGAGGATGAACCACATTTATTGGTTCGAAACGTTGACCAAAAATCGATAATGTGATTAATCCGAAAAAAAAATATTCAAACAAGATTTATCAACAAGCACACTATGGTCCTTTTCAACCAAGAAATTGTGTAGGGGTTACACTTAGGAATGCATGTAAGCTGTAAATTTTATACCATTTCAGTACTTACCATATTATCAGTATATTCCCCATCAATGATTACCTTACGTATTTTATCTTTGCACTTAAATTTAGTGCATAAAACACTCTTCCTCCTCCAATCAACTTATGATATTTCCTTGTTTCTTGATATAAGATCCATTTGCAACATTCCCCTCATCTGTTGCAACTTCTTGAACCACAACCTCCTCTTCTCTACAACGAATGCTCTTTTGGAGTTTCAGGGATAGTCTATTTCTTTGTGTTCATCATCGCATATAAAGCACCTCAATGGTATTAAATAACTTGAGCTCTATGCTCTTCCTCTACCTCTAAAACTCCCTTCATTCTACTTTAATCCAACGTTGCTCCTACCCCTCCTTTTCCTGTTCATACAGAGTCCCCTCTGGGCCATCTTTTGGGTGATCTAATACCAAAATGATGCAAAATCTTCAAGTTACAACAAGATTGGATTTGAAACTCTCCACTTGATCACACATTTGCACAAAATTTCTAACTTGAAAATGTAGACTCAAACCAAAGATATTAACAATACATCCCAAAACCATAAAACTTCAAATTTCCATTCAAACAAAAACATTCAGATACCCTATAGAAACAAGCCTCGTCCCCTACCTAAAAAATTCCTTTCTTATTTTTTTTTCTTCATTAAAAAAACCCCTACCTCCATCAAATAAGGGTAGACCGAGTGGTTGAGGTGGGTTTTTAACTCCTTCACCACCCATGATTGATTCTATGAAATGACATGCTTAACCTATATTGATTAGACTCAAGGAGTATGCTGCCCTAAGGATTTTTCACTCTATCCGTGGTCAATATGGGACATCTCATCACTTTCTTAATCATTGAAAAAAAAACCCCTACCTCCACCCCCATAATTAGTTATAACAACATTCCATTGCTTCCCCCAACAAATCCCTTAAATTTTAAGATTTATTCCCTAATCTGAAATACACTCCAGTTGCAAAGATTCAAAGAATCTTAAATCATTTTATGGAGTCACAATACATTAAGGAGTAAAAAGTCAACTTGATTTGGGACAAGATATTTCAAGAAGACAATACTAGAAATCTAACCAAAAAAACTTAAAAAACTGCTATAAATATAAACAAAAAAAATGCTAAAAATATAGCCAAAAAAATATTATAATCTAAAAAAAATAAAGAATGAATCATCAAGAAGACAATGGTGATTATTTTCAAAACTATGAATTTTAACAATCCAACCAATAACCAACAAAGGAGCACTTAGGCCTTGAATGGAACATAATCTCCTTAAGATATTTGTCATCAAATTAATCTTAACACCTCCTCCTTTTTTACTCGATGCCCATCTTTAAAATTGAAAATACATTGAAATCCTCATTTATTATCACCGTGCTCCACTCTCATTCTTTAGTGCATCAAACGAGAACGTATGAACTAGAAAAAGGAGAAAACACAATAGCGAAATTACCCACTAATATCATTGTTATTAATACACAAGTTCCTAACCCATATAAAGAATATATCAATTAGAAAAATAGTGTGGTTATTTATACACATATTTACGCAGAAGGCGTTTTCTTTGTTGGCTTGGGGTGGGAAAACACTGTTCACCCCAGCCAATGAGAAGCTTTGGACTTCGTCTTTCCAACCAATCAGATTTTAGCATTTTTTTATCCCTCCCACAAATATAATGTTGCCATATGTCCCGCCACCAGAAACATTATCGAATTTTGGGCCAAACTCACATATCATGATCCCTACCAGATCCCTTGACAGGCCTTCTTCTGCGGTTTTGGTTTCCCCGAGCCTGAGACTCTGGTCTCTGCCTGTAGGAGCAAGCTTCAGTGTACCATTTTTTCGAGGCCTATTAACAAACCCCCATTTATTTTATTAGAGCCCTCTAGAACACCAGATTTCGAAAACCAAGGTTTAGGGATGTTGAGGGCTCCCCTTGGAGGCGAATACAGGGTTGTTTTGTATGGGAAATCAGGAAGATCTATGAGAATTGTTGTTATGTTATGTTAATTATTTAGGGTTTCAGGATTTTTGTGGATGAAAGGGATATGTATCTGCATGTCGAGCATCACCATGAGTTGCAGATATTGCTGGGGACTGAGCATATTAGGTTGACCATGTTGTTCTTTATAAGAGGGTAATGCATCAGTGGAAAAATATGGTTATACAACTACACGAAGAAGGTGAGTTGAGAATTATTTGGAGGGTTTTCTGGCTATGAGTTGTATTAGGGTTTGTGATGGCTGTGGGTATTTGAGGTTTGTTCCGTGTCCTAGTTTTCATGGGAGTTGTAAGCTTTATACTGATGAATATGAACTGATAAGGTGCCCCGACTGCAATGAAAATGGCTTGATAATGTGCTCTGTATGCTATTAAATATTTTCATTACTACTCTTGATCTCTCTACTATATGTGAGATGTGGTGCTGATGATATCGTTTTTCTGTTAAGCTGCTCAGTATGCTATTGAAGATTTCTATTACTACTTTTGATCTCTCTGCAATATGTGAGATGTGGTGCTGATGATATCGTTTTGTTGTTCTTGAAGTTTGACTTTAATGCCTAATTGGTTCAAGGAAAGTCTTAAATTTTGTGTAAGGTGGTCATGATTGGGAAATGTGAACAACAACATCTTCCTATCCCTCTGTTTCTTTTTCATGGACTAGATTTTAGTGTTTGTCTAGAAGTTTGGGAAGATTTTCTTTATTTTTTCTGCGTGTGGATTTTCAGCCAATGAAGCTTTGGTTTAAAGGTAAACTCCATGCTTATTAGGCACACATATTCTTAGATTCTATCACTGTGAAGCTCCTGATGTATTCATTGATTAGGTTTTGGTTAAGCATTTCTTTTGGGTTGGTTTTGGGTTTGGATTGGGAAAGAGGGTTTGGTATATACTATGATTATGATAAATGGATTTTTTTAATTATTCATTACTGGTGAGGATTCTTTTTTGTTGCCTCTTCCTTTTTTATTTCCCCTGGCTTGAGGTCATCATACCCGTAGCATATTAGAATATTTTGTTTGAATATAAGTGTATTTTATTTTGACAAGAAATGTATTTTATTTAAATATGTACAATAATTAAGATTGCTTGCTCTTGTACATGAGGGGCAGTTGCACGACATTTCCTGTGCTAACAATGTATTTGCTATGAAAGGTAGGCATTGTATTTATCTTGTAGATGATGTTGGTTTTCTCTAACTAGATACAGCAGGCTCCACATATTACCATATGAAATTATGCAGCAACCCATGCTAGCATTTGAATGAATTTTCACGATATACTTATGTTCATGGATTCTGTCTCATTTGTATTATATTTTTTCCATTTTGTTAGAATTATGTGAGTGATTGCTTATATATATAATTATATAATGTTTCAGAAAAAACAAATTGTATTGAAAACCTCAAGTTAGTGTTAAGCACTGCCCTGACCATTTATGCCAACCATTTCCAATAGTGACACTTTTGACAGATCCTGTGAAAACTCAATCTAAAGTACCAGGGAATTGATACATGCCTCATTGCGAACCATCCAGGTCAATAATATGTTGCTCACAATTAATGGCACTTGTTCTGATACATGACCAATGTTTTATTTTCCCTTCTTTTGAAACATTATGATTCTTATTATTGATATAAAGGGATATTATTTCCATACAATTGTTGATATCCAACACAGATATTGGCCTATACCAATGGCTTTAATCAGTCTGGAAAGGGCACTTTTGGGTTTTATTTGGTACAAATTCTCGCCCAATTTATGCTTTTGAATCTGTGCCTAGCCTATTCATTAAGAAAACATGTTTTCCAATTTCATGCTCAACAACATAAACTGCAAGCCAACAAGCAAGAAGAAATGAATATCTACCTCATCCCCATCCATTTATGCCCACAACCCTCTGTATCCTAAGTCTTCTCTTTAGCACACACATAGGGTGAAAATGTGAAGTTGGGCTACACTTTTTGCCCTTTTTTGAGAAAAAAAAATCATTTTTTTCTATTCTTCAACATTTTGCAAGCCAAAACAAATTTTCTGTTTAGAATTTTATTTTGCGATAAAAATAAAAGTTGTCAGAAATTTTATTAGCTTTATATTACTTATTTTTTGGAAATTTTTCATATACATTTGATATGTCAACTTAGCGTTTCTTTGAATGTGTTTTTTTTAACAATCAAAGGATTCATAAAAAGTCATGTTAATACGCGTTGGTGTATCCTTTGAAAACTTTGTGTTTTTGAGAAACAAAATGTGTTACAACAATCTAGACAGAGTCTACTTAGGTTTCGTTATATTTACGAAACCGACTGATGCATATCATAATTACTAGAATTTTTTGAACTGATCCAATATGAAAAAACTACATATTTTGAATATGTTTTGGCACGCACAAAATCTCTCAACATATAAGTTATAAACTAAAAATTTAAAAACCACCCATTACAAATGACAGACCAATGTAATGCACCATAATTTTTTCAATTTTTTTTACAGTGTATTTTAGAAGATACATAATATTGATTTCATTGAATCATAATGAACTTCCGAAATTGTTTGCACCTATTTTATTACAAAATTAATTAAAATTAGTAAATATTTATGAAATTCCATCAAAGTTATATTTCCTAAAAGTAGATTAAATTCTGCAAATGCTTGTCTTGGTTCCGACAGTTAATTCACAAAGTTTCATGGAGTTTAATTAGTCCAAAATTGAAGAAATGTGTTCAGAGCTTGACTCTGCGTAATTGCAGACGTGTTAGTTCGACCAAACTTTTAAAAAATGTTCGGCCGAATTGTTTTTTGCCCTGACGGCCCATCAAGTCTAACAAGACAAAAGTTCGGCCAAATTTTTTACAAAAGTTCGGTCGAACTTATAATTGACTTTACGTTGGCCAGAAAATTCAACGAAGCCCCTCCAAAAAAAAATTTCGCGGCATTATAAATAGACGTAAACGGATTCATTATTTTCGCATAATTTCGCACATTTCTTCATTTGGTCTGATTTTGCAAAGAGTTTTTTGGGGCTTAAGGACTCTTTTTGGCTTAACATTCAAAGGATATTTCTTGGAGGTATGTGATACATATTTTGGATGTTTTTGGGCTTCATTTTTTTTTAAGGTATTTTGTTTTTAGAGGTTTTGGGCTATATTTTCAAAGGACATTTTTTTGGATGTATTTTGCTTTTAGAGGTTTTTGGGCTTAATTTCCAAAAGACATTTTTTTGACTTTTTTTGGGCTTAATTTCGAAAGGACTCTTCTTAGGCTTAATATTCAAAGAACATTTTTTGGAGGTATTTTTTAAAGTGATATTTTTTTAAAGGCTTTTTGGGCTTAATTTTCAAAGGACATTTTTTGGAGGTATTTTTTAAAGTGGCATTTTTTAAGAAGTTGGGCTTAATTTTCAATGGACATTTTTTGGAGGTATTTTTTGAAGTGACATTTTTTAGAGTATGTGTTTTGGGTTGAAGTAAATATTTTATAATAATTTTTTAAAATGAGTTTTTGTCTAACCTTTTATATGAAATTTTTTTGCACGGCTTGGAAGGAAATATTTTGAGCTTCATTCATTTTTATAAGACATTTTTTCTCAGATTTTTTAAAGTAAGTGTTTTGGATTGAAGTATGTATTTTTTGCAAAATTTTTAAAATAAGTTTTTTTTTTTTAAATTAAATATTTTGTGATGTTTTTTTAATTGAGTTTTTGTCTAAATTTTTGACGGAAATTTTTTGAACTTCATACTCAATTATCATGGGATATCAAAGGAATTGCAAGGGAAAATATGATCGAAAAAAAAGACGTTGAGGAACGTAGAGAATAGTGGAGAGAATCTCGCAAAAAAAAGAGAGAAGAACGCTCAAATATTGAAAGGGAAAATCAACCTCTACAAGAAGTTGAAGCAGGTATGTAAATGTAACTATTATAAATTTGATATTTGAAATTTTCCTAGTGCAAATTGTGAAGCTTAATTTTTATTTAATGAACCAATTTGAAAAATATTTTGCAATGTAAATAGAGAGAAATATTCTTCAAAACATTGATGATGAGATACAAAATTTTGAAAGAGAAAGTGAAAGAGATATTGAACCAATGATTGAAGATGGTGAAAATGTTGAAAGAAATTCAAGTGAAGAAATTGAATCACCAAGTATATATATATATATATATATATATATATATATATATGTTGAACACATGCACGTATTATTGAAATTATATATATTTATTGAATATGTAAACTTATTATGTACTATTAATTCAAATATGTACAGATGAAATCAATGTCGATGATGAGATGTTAGAAAATCTTGACACTCACACATATGGAGATAAAAAAGTTGACCATGTTATATGATATCGTGTTAATCACATTTTTTATTCGTACTTCATAAAGGAAAATGTGGCAGTTCAAGCCCAAATGTTGAAAGGTATCCTATCATTAAGGAAATTAAAAGAAAATACGACTTTATTGGGTATTCGAATATCAACAAAAGATAAAAAAAAAATGAAGGAAAATGTGATACAAAATATAAGTAGTACTATAAATTCAATTATAAGATCTAGACAGAAAAATGTTTCAGTTTTACGTAGAGCAATACATATGGCAGTGGTTTCATCAAGTACTAAAGAGAATATCTAGGTAAAATCTATGGCACGAGCATTAGGAACCTCACAAAAAAATTTGCACAAACATTGGAAATTTCAGTTGCAAATAGATGTAAATGATGAAATCGCTTGTTGGAGAGATATTTGTAGGCAACCATACAAAGATAGACTTGGAGAAAATGTTAAAAAAACAATATATGAATATTGGATGAAAAATTCACGTGTTTCACCAAATGCAAGGGATGTGATGCGAATAAGATTAGCACAAAATTAGTACAAAGTACATCCAAAACATTTCTTGGACACCACTCAGATAGAGTTTTCAAATTCAAAGAAGAGAGTCATGAAATTTATGTCTCAATTAGTCCTTTTGTGCAACAAAAACCATAGTATGTAAAACCTATCATTGTATGCAACACTTGTTGTTGTCGTTATCATGTGGAATCTCAGTTATATTATGACACATTCCTTAATTTTAGTAGAACATTTTGGAAAGATTCACCTCCTCCTTCCACTATCCATGATTTCATATCTCAAATTCTATGTGGAAGAGAAAGCCATGAATTATTTTACCAAAAGAAATGTGTTGGTGGTAAAAAATGTGATGATTGTGGAAATTTGACTAAATTTTAAAACGAATATCGTACTAATATAAATGATCAATTATTGTACAACATGAAAGTGAAATAAAAGAGATATGAATATATCCATACATCGATTCAAGGTTCAAGTAGTACTACAAGTGCTAAAAGAATTGATTTACAAGAAAAAGAAATTTTGTGATAAATTTTTTGAGAAAGTTTGAGGCAGAAATTTATAAATACACCAAGCATTCCCATAGAGCTCGATGGCAAGACTTGCAATTCAAAAATCCCGTGAATTTTTTCCACCAGGGACCATTTTGTCAGTAATTGATTTTGTAGAAAACTACACATTTGTTCCACAAAAAGAAATTTAGAGTGAATACTATCATTCTGACCAAGTATCCATGCTCGTACATATTATATATAGACATGCTGAACAAAATGTTGATAATATAGAAAGCACCAGTGAAAATCAACATGTTATTAAATAATATCACTTTTATATCAGTGACGATCGTACACATGATACATATTTTGTACAACACTATTTTGGAAAGATTTGTGACTCCTTGAAAAGTTGTGGAATAAAATTAAATGAACATGGGATATGGTTAGATGGATGCGTAGGTCAATTCAAATCTTCATGATCATTATTTTAGTTGTGTTGTCTTCATATGAAAACCCACATTAAACATTGTTGGAATTTCTTTGATACTGGTCATGGAAAAGGAGAACATGACGGCGCAGGGGCATGCATAAAACGAGCACTTCGAAGATATCAAATGGACCCTTCTACAAACTGACTTTTGGATGCTAAATAAATTGTTCAATGGTGCATCACTGCACTAAGCCATGAGACTAACCGATCAAGGGAAGTGCGATGGTACATTCAGTTTAATTTTTATTGGATATCCAATTTTAAACAGTGTACATTTATCACAATGATTATCTTTGATGGTATTTTGATATCATATTTATATTCTTCTTTGATTTTCCATATAGGTTTTTTTGGCATATTGGGGTCGAAGATGTAGATAGATCGATTGGAAATTACGTTGAAACAATAAAAGGGACTCGAAAATTACATTCAATTAAAACAAAGTTGTTCACAAATGTGTTTGCATTGGATAAAAGAAAGTATTCTTGTTTTTGTCATGTTTGCATAGACAACACAAAATCCAATGATGTTTGTGAAAACAAAATGTATGCAAAATATTGGCAACATACAGAGCTAAATACAAAGGGGAAAATGTTCGTTGCAATGTTTAAAGAAATGCAATCAGAGGAGACTACAATATCATATGATGGTGATCGAGTTTCTGATCTTGTTAGAGAAGGTAACATTGGAATTGCTTTAAAATGATAGATATCTAGAAATAGATAATAAAATCAAGTACATGTATCTTAATTTTAAAGTTATTTTTCCATGTCAATTATGATCTAAATTTAAATACATAAGTTTGTTTTATTGTGCAGGAGATGTTTTTGTTGTAATTGCACCTTCTATAAATGATGAAAATTTGAAGTATTATTTGATGTGTTGCACTGAATGAAAGATGAAATTATTAGAAAGCTATAATGATCATGGGTTTCCATATGACAGAGGGTCTATTATACTGAAAGGTTATTTTTTCAGACAAACTAATCAAAGTGGGGATTTTGTTTACTTTCAAGACTATGAACATGATGTCATAAGTTGTCAATATAGTCACTTAGTGTGTGCAACACACATAAAGTTGATAGAATTTCAATCAAAGAAAAAAACGAAAATTAAGAAATGGAAAATGTCAAAATCTGATCATGAACGGATCATTGAAGATGGCATTCTATTGGAATTTTTTTGATTGAACTGCCCAAAAATTTCTTCTCTTTGGATTCATGTTTTAGAACTTCCAAAACTCAACTAAAAATTGAACTGCCTTGTTAAGTTATCTGTGCAAGTGTTTGCACATGTACATTGTTTTGGTACATGCACACTAGTAATTTATATGTGTACACATACAAAAGTCTAGATTATCTGGTCTAAACGATTTCATAGATTCTTTGGTACAATTTGTCATCATGTTATTATTGCAAAAGGTACATATATGTGTATCTAGCATAGTTGATATAATGCAAATTTGAATTTGCACGATTTTGTTTTAGACATGCATGTCTATTAAAAGTATATTATAATATTCATTCTTGAATGCAAAATGTGTGGTACGTGTTTTGTAATTTCTAGTTTACTATCAACTAAAAGTAGCTTTTCTATGTGCATTGATGAAAATTTTTGCACGTACTGGATATATATGTTCTAGAATGCAATTAACTAAAAGTAGATTTTCTATGTGCATTGATGAAAAATGTTTCATGTACTGGATACATATGTTCTAGAATGCAATTTTAAAATTTTATGATTGACACAACTAAGAAGACCTAGAATCTTATGATTGTTTACATATGTGTGTGTGTGTGTGTGTGTGTGCGCGCGCGTGTGTGTGTGTGTGTGTGTATTGTAATTCAATCATTTTAACATATATATATTCAAACATCTACTTAAATCATTTCCATGTACATATATTCATGTGAAAATGACAACTTGAATTTTAAAAACAAAACATTATATCATAATCACATGCCAAATGTAGTTCAACCATCCAAATCTTGAGTTTTAAAAACAAAACATTATATCACAACATTACTTCACATGCCAAATGTAGTTCAACTACCCAATAAAAACAAAACATTAAATATCACAATCACATGCCAAATGTAGGTCAACCATCCAAAACTTGAATTTTAAAAACAAAACAAATTATATCACAACATTACTTCACATGCCAAATGTAGTTCAACCATCTAAAACTTGAGTTTCAAAAAAAAAAAAATTATATCACAATCACATACCAAATATAGTTCAACCATCCAAAACTTGAGTTTTAAAAACAAAACATTATATATATCAGAACATGTGATCACATGAAAAATGTAACTATCCAAAATTTAAAATCATTCCTCACAAGAGTAAATGTAGTTTAAAACTATATATATATATATATATTTCAATGTATAGTGTTACAAGTATCAAGTTATATATGACTGCATCTAGATAAGACTGTATAAAAAAGTAAATTTAAGACTAAATCTATAAAATATAATGTTACATGTGCATGTGCATCATCCATAAAATACAAATGGATGTAGTGTCTCTCCCAACAAAGTCATGATCCTCGAGCTATCTTGCGAAGCATGGGGAACCTGTGCACAATGTGTACAAACATTAAAATTTAATGTTTTAAAATTGAACGAGAATATAGAACTTCATGTAAAAAAACAAAATGTAAAAAAAAGTCATGCAATACCTCATAAGGTTCTCTCTCCATTTGTTGCTCACCTACTAAAACTTCCCCCACAGGAGCATCTTCCACAGTAAACTGTACAATATACATGTACAAGTGTATATATATATATATATATTAAAAAATTTCAAATGAAAATGCATATATAAACTAATTTTCAATAATATTAAAAAAAAAAGTTAAACAACTTGTTCAAATGGTTCAAATGGTGTGGATGTTCCTATCTCCATCATACACTCCATCGCTAGAGTCCATGGAGAAAAGAAATCCTCTCTAGGAACCTAAAGTTCAAAAAAATTAAAAGCATAAAATAACTCAAGATCTAGATCTCAATTTATAATAGAAATTTTGAACGTTAATTTATAACTTATAACTTAAAAACATATATTTAAGTGAAAAACTGAATACTTGTGCTGGTGGATTTGGCACATCTCCTAAGAGTGGCTCCAAAAGAAAATCTCCAAAAACCTAAAATTTAAAAAATTTAAAATAACTCAAGATGTAGATCTCAATTTATAATAAAAATTTTGAACTTCAATTTATAACTTATAACTTTAAAACATATATTTAAGAGAAAAATTGAATACTTGTGTTGTTGAATTTGACACATCTCCTAAGAGTGGCTCTGAAAGAAAATCTCCAAAAACCTAAAATTCAAAAAATTTAAAATAAGTCAAGATCTAGAGATCTCATTTTTTAATGGAACTTTTTGAGCTAAAATATATAACTTAAAAACATATTTAAAAGTGAAAAATTGTTCATACTTGTGATGGTGGATTTAGCACATCTCTCAAGGAATAAGAAGGTGCGGCCATCCCAAAAGCATAGGATGGAATCAGAATTTGTTAACATTTTATTATATATGTGTGTGTGTGTGTGTGTGTGTGTGTGCACAATTATTTATTTTAAAAATATGTCATCATGTTTCGATATATATAATAATAGATAAAAAAATATTGTACATCATCATGTTCACTTAAAAAACACTAACATTTTCCAACATATCTTGATGGTGAAAACCATCTTGATTGTGTGATTGATGGTGAGATCCATATTGATTGTTTAAGCAGGAGGCTTTGACTGTGATATTAACATATTCTTCATTCATCAAGCATGACAACCACAAATGGTGTTAACATATAATGATACATTTTTGTTAAATTAAAGTATACAAATAAAATGTATGTATATATGTATTTATTACAAATTGTACATGTGTTAAAATAATCACCCTAACCATTAACACATACCATTCTCGTGCCCTCTGTTGGTCACTTTAATTGCTTATTAATTTAAACAATCAAGTGCTACATAAATTGTCAACCCAGGGAAGTGTGTTTATTTCAAAGGCAATCACACACTGTATATTCTCAATCTCAAAAGAAATGAAAAGTTGTAGTAAAAATTATACTAATCGCACCTTGCTTCAAACAAACTGAAGTTCTACTTTGAATTACAACAAAAACAATCTTTCTATTGCAGACAATTATCAGAAGAATCCTGGATTACATTAAGAAAACAACAATCTAGGAAAAGAAACCAATCTGCAGAAAAAAAGACCAATTATGCTATAACAGAGAATAGGACCCTATTCCCCAAGTAGGAATCTTCAGCACCTATTTCTAACTACCACGATTTCACAAACTCATTCTGTAAACAAGATTACCAATTGAAATGATCAACAATTACCTAGGAATGAATTATATGAAAACAATGCGAAAATCAATGGAAATATAGTTTCAGCAATAGATAACAGAGTTCCAATAATGCATAAATAATTTCAGCAAACAGAGTTTTAACAAGGCATGAATGAAAATAACGATTAACACACTATGGAAATTAATGGGTGAATCTTGTGAGGAAGGTGGGCCCTTTCCTTCTCATAAGATTCCCCAGAAAAAGGAATTAAGAAGAAATGCTCAGAACAATCTTTTATTCATCTGTCAAATGTAACATATTACAAAACTATCCACGTTCCTTCTCTGTAATTCCCTTGCAGCTAAACCTCCCATCGTCTCCCTTCTAATGCTGATGTCTCCTCTATTTAAAGAGGAGACATCTATTACACATTTGATTACATCATGCAAATCCTATTCTTAACCTGATCTGATCTTCTATGCTGGAATAGGATATTATGTTCTTCCATAGCAAAAATGCTATTACAATGGTTGTGATGGTGCTGGCTTTGAGGTACATTTGTTGCGGCCAGTGTAACAGCTTCCTTAATTATCTTTTCTTGTTGCTGTCGTACCTGAAATACTGTTTCAACATCGCAAATCACAGACTGTTTCAGCAACGGGATTTGCGTACTCTTTTGACTGTTTCAACAACGCGGTCTTCAGAGAACAATGATGAATTAACTGCAGTATTCAAACTGTTTTAGCAACTATATATTTCCGATTAATGGTTAAGTTATGAAAGTAATGTAAAATTACATGTAAAACAAGTTAAACATATAGTAAAGAGAAAAAACGTTATATACCTTTGGAAGAAATAGATTAAAGTGATCATATAGGCTTTAAATACAGACTGTAAAACGATGGAATGATAGAAAAATGTATGAGAAAAAAGGTACATTACAGGGTCCTAACATCCCCCCCAACTAAAAAGGTTGCATGTCCTCAGGCAACTTCAATCTGAATCAGAATCTGGATACTGGCTCTTGGCATGCAAGTTACTTATGCAGTAGCTATAGAAGGTACTGTCTGTTGAAGCTCTGAACCCTTGCACATTTTGCAGCCTTTGCCAGGCTGTTGCTTCATCCTTCTTGGCCAACTTATGATGAGCATGATATTCCTCTAATGGCATCCACAGAATAGGAAAATGGAAGTGATACCCTATCCACTTTTCAGCGCATTGCCGAACACATTTGATGTAATTAGGTACCCTAAAGATTGTTGTTTCAAGATTGGTACGACTACAAGGATTGTGCTCCTGCCTTTCCTCAGAAGATTGTTGCCAAAACATGTTATTTTCTTTTAAGGCAGTAATCTCTTTGGCCTTAATAAACTGTTGACAGTCCTGGAGTATTGTTGCCTGTAGTTGCCGCATGTGTTGAGTCATCCCTGGTTTCTTCAGAAATTGATAATATTCTGCAATAAAGGTGGCAGCGTTTTGTGGTTCTGGCCGTATCCAAAGGAGACAGTTATCTTCATTAGGCCTGGCCGCTAGAAAAGCATTCTTCCACGCAATCTGGTTGGCAAGAAAAGAGGCAAGTGCCCAGATCTAGATTTCACCAAAAAAAGGATTAAGATTAAGCTTTCTGTCCTCAGGAATGGCTTCATTATGAAGATATAATTCACACAGTAAATGTTGGTCACTAGTAGAGGCTTCTGCAAAAGTTGGCACAAAATCTTCAGGTTTAAACACCTTATGGGGTCTTCCATCTTTGATTGCTTTTATCTGAAATAATGTAAGGCGTTCTGTAAGGAAAAGAGAGTAATTTAAAGATGGTTTTTTGGCAGCCAATATTTTTTGTACCAAATCAAACATCAGGAGAAATTTTCTTTTTAACTCTTCTTTTTTCTTCTTATGAGCACGAGATTTTTGGAGTATTTGCTCCAAAGCCTCCCAATTTGAATATATGTGGTTCTGCCAAAGTAATTTGTGCTCCTGCAAGATTTTGTCTTGCGAAATGGCATACTCTTTCTTCCACTTGTTCATTATTTCCTACTCATCCCATGGTTCAGTTTGTGTTTCAGCATTGCAAGTGGTAGGCTGAGGTATAGTCTGAGTAGAAATAAAAAAACAGGAACTTCAGTTTTAATAGTTACAGTAGGCCATGGTACTTGTGAATTAGCTTCTTTTTATGAAATTTTTGAAGGCCCTACTGGTTCTTGTGTAACAGCAGGGCGTTCCTCTTTAACTGCGGAAGACGTAGATGCTCCAGGCATTGGGATTTGAGCTACTTTATATCCCGCTTGATGATAAATATTCCCACATTGGCTGCACATGTATTCTTTATACTGTCCTTTTCTGTGTTTTTCTCTGCCATGGATGCTGCGTGAGCTAAGGTGTACAAATTATGCTCCTTGTCATCGGCTTCCCTTTCCATTACCAATTCTTTCTTTTAGGCTTCCAGTTCTGATCTTAGAAACTCATTTTCTTGTAAGATGGAAGCCAGAGTGACTGGGCTTTGTGTAACAGTCACAGTCTCAGTAGCTAGTTCTTGTGTAGCAGCTACTGAATGAGCAGCTGGTTCTTGTGTAGCAGCTACTGAATGAGTAGCTGGTTCTTGTGTGGAAGCTACTGAATGACTATTTGGTTCTTGTGTAGCAGCTACGTGATGTGCAACATCCTGAGCATCTAGTTCTTGTACATCAACAACTGGTTCTTGTGTTTCAGCTACTTTTTTTGAAGAAAATAATGTCACAGTACCCTAGGCATCTGGTTCTTGTGTTTTAGTGCCCCTGGGTGAGACATGTAAATATTTTGGGATTTGGGAGGGTGGTGGTGTATGGGCTTTTAGAAAAATGGTTTTAGGGTCTAGGGTAGTGGCAATGGTTGCTGCTTCGGTTGACACCCTCATTCGTCTTCTAGGTAAAAAGGCAGGAAAAGTAGTAGTTTGCTTTTTTATTTTATGAGTGGGTTTTTCCTGAGGGGAAGGGATATCAGGAGTGGTGGCTGCTTTGGTTGTGGCCCTTGTCTGTCTTTTTGGTAGAAATGCGGTCGTGGTTTGCCTTTTCCTTTTGCGAGTAGAGGAGGGGGGTTATCTGCTTGAGAATCATCACTAGGGATACGAATAGTAGGATTAGATGATTATGGTAAATTGTGGGATGGACTTGGTATGGTAGGAGGATTAATTGTATCAATTGGTTCTGCGGGTGAAATTTCTGGAGTGTTAGGGATGTTTTGTGGTTGCTATTCATGAGGATTTTCAGGATGTTTAGGAATTTCCTGAGGATTTTCAGCAGCTTGCTGAGGGTTTATGGATGGGTTATTTAGGGGAGGGTTTTGTTGAGCAAAAACATTTTGGATAAGTAACTGAACGAGATGGTGATGGGTGAGGGAAAGGAGGGGGAATTTTACCTGTCTACAATAATGCGACATATTTCTAAGACATCCAAGTAAATAATAAGAAATATTCACCAATCTACCATGTCGTAAATGATTTAACAATACAAAATCATACTGGTAAACTACCTGGTATTGGCCTTCACATGTGAGGTAGTGTTTGAAAAATTTTGCAACTTTTGACCAAGGAGGTGGCAACGAGTTGAGTCGGACACCCCGACCTTTAGGCTCAACTTGTTCTCCTAGCAGGAGAAAATCCTGCTGTGCATTAAGAATGATATGTTTTCGGTTGAACCATCGAATGCCAGTGATAGGAAGGCCCGAAACCTGTGCTATATCACCCTCTGAGATTGGAATCCAAACTCCTTGAATAATAGAATGATCTTCCTTAAGATTCCGTGCAAATTCAAGAACCTGTTGTGGATCAAATTTCTGAAGTCTCTGAAAATAACCTACCCAGCCTACCTGCTGAAAAATCTGATATACCTCTAGGTATAATTTGAGTAGGGCTATCGTGGCAGGTTCATGTCGAATAGCAGGTCCTCCCATAGCTAATCAGCTTTGGTAAAATGCACAGTCAAAGAGCCAAGTTACCGCACTCGAACAAAGTAGGTTTTGTGAATGAGAACATGGAATGATGGTGAAGAGACAAGGTAATGGATAAAATAATGACGGTAATCAGCTTGTTGTGAAATGATGGCGTAAAGTTTTGATATTCCCCCCCAACTATGGCTGAAAAAATGACTTTACATGTATGGGGATTGTGGTAATAATGAACTAAATCTTATCATTTTAACCATAGTTTAATTGTACTTACATATAAAATTACATACCTCATGTTTACCTTTAATTCGTACTTCAAAAAATATAGTGCTTTCTCATAATAGATCGGCAATAGTCATGGAAGAAAATTTGGAAGATTTTTGAATCATGAGGGAGATTGTATTAGAGGTCTGTTTAATCATAGGAGAAGGTAGTGAAAGGATAGGATTAGCATGAGAAATAAGAGAAGTGAGAATGAAAGAACTGAAGAAGATGATTTCATGACAAAAAATGCTGCACGGTCATGTCTTGGGAAAAAATGGTATTTCAGAAATGGAAAAATGGGGAAAGTGTTGCTAAAGAGTGGTGTTTCAGCAATGGGAAAAATAGGGAAAGTGTTGCTAAAGAGTGTTGTTTCAGCAATAGGAAAAATGGAGAAAATGACATGAAAAGGGGAAAAGAAATGAGGGGGGATGAATGATGGAAATGTTGAAAGAAAACTGGAAGATGGGGAATGAACTATGAATGGGTTGAAGTAAGAGGAGAAATGCTTCACTAAATGAAGCTTGGATCTGCTTGTAGTGAGATTTTCCTTTCTTGGTAAGCCTTTCCTGAATCAAGAATCTACAAAATAATAAATTGTAACATGCTAGCCCTTGACAGGGATTATTAGTTAAGAAATCTAATTCTAATGCTAGAAATACAATTCAGAAAAAATTAAATGCAATGAGGGGCAGGGGGCTCCCCTAAAAAGAGATCATGTGAATCTGCCATGCACATGGCCTTAAATTTTTCTTTGGAAATGGGGCGTTGGTACAGACAGAGCCTATGAACATTAACTAATAACGGTGTTTTAGAGTCATCAATTGTTAAGAGCCTTACTGTTTCATTGGGAAAAACAATATCTATTTCTAAGGTCCTAGCCATCTTGTACGTAGTTTCCTTTGAAAATTTTCAAACCGAGAATCGTACAATAAATCCCAATTACCTTTTTGGAGTTGCTTATGCTTGATGATTTTATCATGCCATTTTTTTCTTTGTTATTGAATCATAGTTATTTGATGAATGACATCTAATTTTTTTTCATCCAATTCATAAAGCGGCTGCAACCTGGATGTCTGTGCATTAGTCAAATCAAGGTTAACAGCTAAAGCAGTCATTAAGGTTTTAATTTCAAATTCCACAGGAAAAACAACACTTTTACCATAAACCAATTCATAGGGGGGAAATCTTGTATTATTTCTCCAGGTAGTTCTGTAAGCCCATAACGCTTCAGGGAGCCTTTAAGACCAATCCTTCCAGTTTTCCTTCACTATTTTTGTTAGAATGGCTTCTATTACTTTGTTTGTACTTTCCACCTGTCCATTGGCTTGGGGGTGGTATGGTGTAGTCATTCTATGATGAATATGATATTTTTGAAGGGTGGATTTAAAACCATGAGAAGTGAAAGGAGGTCCTCCATCTGTAACTAGCTCTCTAGGCACTCCAAATGTAACAAATATCTCTTCAAATAGGAAAGCTAGGAAAACTTCTTCATTAGCTCTAAGGAGTGCTTTAGCGTCAACCCATTTAGTCATATAATCTATTCAGACCAATATATAAACTCTTTGGTTGGATGGAGGATTAATGGGTCCTACAAAGTCTAAGGTCCATCTTTCAAATGGTTTAAGTATTACCTGGGGTTTTAATGGCATTTCATCTCTATGATTAGGTTGACCCATTCTCTGACAGCTATCACAAGCCCGGACGTATTTCTTTGTATCTTTAAAGAGTGAGGGCCAATAATAACCCATCCTAAGAATTTTATGTTCCGTTCTCTTATCAGACAAATTCCCTCCACAAGGGCCATCACAACAAGCTTTTAGTACATCATAAACCTCATCTTATCTAATGCATCTTTGGATTTCATGATCAAGTCCTGTGTAGAAAATACACCCACTTATCTCGCTATACTGAGCACTTTGTTGAATGATTTTTCTTTTCTCTCGATGGGATAGGTGTGGTGGTAACTTCCTTGCAACCAGATAATTTGCAATGTCTGCATACCATGGTGAGTGAGCAGATACTGTAAATAAATATTCATCAGGAAAGGAATCATCTACTGGAGTATTATCGTCAGCTTTTAACCAAGAAAGAAAATCAACTACATTTTCTTTTCCTGGTCGATCTACAATTGTAATATCAAATTCTTGTAATAACAGTAACCATCTGGTGACTCAAGCATTTGTGACAGATTTGTTTATTAAATACTTAATATTTGAGTGGTCGGTATGGACAAAAGTAGAGTAACTAGTAATGTAATGTCGAAATTTATTAATAGCATAAATGACTGCTAAAAATTCCTTTTCGGTAATTGTGTAATTAAGCTCAGCAGGAGTCATATTATTACTAATGAAGTAGATAGCATAAGGAAGATGGTTTTCCTCTTGTCCCAAGACAGCTCCAATTGCAGTATCCGAAGCATCAGAGGATATATGAAAGGGAAGAGACCAATCAGGTCCCCTTAAAATAGGAGCTGTAGATAACTGATGCTTGAGTTCAACAAATGCTTCTTGGCAAAGATTAGTCCACTTGAATTCAACATTTTTCGTAAGTAACACAAACAAAAGAGAAGCTATTTTGGAATTTTTTTAATAAATCTCCTGTAATATCCTGCATGTCCTTAGAAACTTCTAACATCTGTTTGTGTTATAGGAATAGGAAGGTTCTAAATGACTTGTATTTTGGATGGATCTACCTGAATTCCCTGAGATGAAATAAAATGTCCAAGTACTACTCCTTCACTCATCATCATATGAAATTTTTCAGTACTTAAGGAGAGGTGAGCTTGTACACATTGTTTAAGTACTTTCTCAAGATTCTGTAATGCATCCTCAAAAGACACACCATAAGGGGTAAAGTCATCCATGAATATTTCCATAGAGTCATAATATTTATAGTAGCACCTAAATCTACCAGAACTCGAGGAATTATTGTTTTTCCTATTTGCACTATGATAGTAGGATGGTCAGGATCACCATATTTAACTGGAGGAGCTTTACCAAACATTAATGTAGATAGATCACCCATAACATGAACTGTAAGGGGATATTTAGATTTCCTATCGGGTTTTTTAACACAAATATCTCTCATAGTTCTGGCATAAATTGGTACATCTCTTAGTGCTTGTAAGAGTGAAATTTTAACATAAATATTCTGTAATTCCCCTAGAAGATTAAAAGCAGGTGGCTCAGGTGTTTTAGTTAAAACTAAACGCTCAGGGAATGGTGGTTATGTTGTTTCAGTACCCTTATTAAAGGGTGTTTGTACCTCTTTATGTGAATCACGTTTTTCTATCTCCTCTTTATCAGAATTAGAAGAGGTAACATCATGAATAATGGGTTCAACTATTTTCCTAGATCGTAAATGAATATCATTGCATTGTGCATGGAAAACAGGAAGTATAGGCTGGTTCTGAATATCAATAACCTGCATAGCTTTATTATTGGGGTTAGGGTTTGGTTGTACAGGTAGTTGGGGTCTCATCATTTGATTATTCGGTGGAGCACTTGATGGTAGAGGAAGTGGTTGCTGAAATTGAGGATATTGATTTGGAAACTGGAGTTGTTGACCCCTCCAATTTGGATTCCATTGGTTAAAGTAAGATTGTTGTTGTGGAGGCCAAGGAGTCCACATTGCTGGGTCTACAAAGGGAGGGTTTGTTTGTTGCATGGGTGGGTAATTCATTTATTGAAGGGCGGGTATTGCATTTAGTTAAAGGGAGGGTAATTTTCTTGACTAAAAGAAGGATAATTGTTCCAACGATTCGAAAATGTAAATGGCATATTAGAGTTCATACCTTGTCCTCGCGGTTTCCATTTCCTTCTCTGTGTCAACAGATAGACCGCTTCAACTTCTTCTTCAGTTGGTTGCAATGCTGCTTTTATTCCTGGTAAAGAAGGGCATTGTTGCATTTCATGATCCTTCTCACAAAGGGTGCAAATTGGAACCTTGTCCAATGGGCATTCCCTTAGTGGGTGTTTATCTCTGAATTTGGGGCAAAAGACATACAAAGCCGCTTCTGCTTCGACTTGTTTCTTCTTAACCTGCAAAGTGTCAATCTGTGAAGCAAAAGAACTTAACATTTCAGTTTTAAATTCCTCAAGTAAATTACCTATTTTAGCTCTTGTTGCTCCTCCACTGGATGATTTTTGAACTCTTGTATATGTGGTATCCCTGTTGTTTGACCTATTCCTTGCAGCTCCTCTTGAACATCTTTTACAGAGGTTAACAATTTCATCGTATGATTCTTTAGATATGTCCCCTTTACCAAGCATATTTAGCATATCTAGACAGTCATCCCTCACTCCTTTCAATAATATTGTTTTAAGAATATCCTTAATTACATCGCGATGATTGGATCTCTGCAAGTTATATTGTAGTCTTTCCATGAAGTCCTCCAAATTTTCGTCCTCCTTCGGTACCATCTTAAATATTTCCTCTCTTTCTTCTCTCGTCCAGCAGTAGTCTTGATATTTGAGTAGAAATTTCTATTTCATCTGATCCCATGTTGTGATTACATGGCCTCCAAGACTCATGAACCACCTTAATGCATTTCATTTTAATGTTTCTGGAAATAGCTTCAATTTTTGGGCATTGCTAGTGTAATCGTAACTTCTGCATAATATATCAAACTCGAAAAGAAATTCATCAGGATCTTCAGAAGATAAACCATGAAAGTTAGGTAAAGCTGAAAGTGGGATATTCTTCATGGGAATTTCTCCACTGGGAAGATCAAAAATAGGAAACCCCAAGGTAGAGAGAGAATTCTCATCTCTTCCCTCTCCTTCAGGATATACCTGTCCTCCGCCAAAGAATTCTTCATTTTTCCCCTCCATTTCTTGTTCTCCTACTGCACTTGCTCGATCCTTTATTTTTTCTGCTGGCTCCTCAACTGTTTAAGGGCTCACAATTTCTTCCTCTGTTTCGCAGTTCGGTTGAAGGGAATGTTGAGGCTTTGGCTTTCGAGAGCTTAGCCTCTGAGAAGATTCAGATTTTAATATGATATCGTTAATAAAGGTCTTTCTTCCTCCCCTTCCTCTGCCCCTGACACCTGTAGGGTTAGTTTTCTTGGGGGCTCCGTGTCCTCTCATGCAATCTGCACATCTAAAAGAAAAACATCAATGCTTTTGAAACTTATAATTTCCTTCCTCGGCAACGGCGCCAAAATGTTGGTCACTTTAATTTCTTATTAATTTAAACAATCAAGTGTTACATAAATTGTCAACCCAAGGAAGTCTGTTTATTTCAAAGGCAATCACACACTGTATATGCTCAATCTCAAAAGCAATGAAAAGTTGTAGTAAAAATTATACTAATCACACCTTGCTTCAAACAAACTGAAGTTCTACTTTGAATTACAACAAAAGCAATCTTTCTATTATAGATAATTATCAGAAGAATCCTGGATTACATCAAGAAAACAACAATCTAGGAAAAGAAGCCAATCTGTAGAAGAAAAGACCAATTATGCTATAACAGAGAACATGACCCTATTCCCCAAGTAGGAATCTTTAGCAGTTGTTTCTAACTACCACGATTTCACAAAATCATTCTATAAACAAGATTACCAATTGAAATGATCAACGATTACCTAGGAATGAATTATATGAAAATAATGCGACAATCAATGGAAACAAATTTTCAACAATAGATAACAGAGTTCCAATAATGCATAATTAATTTCAGCAAAACATAGTTTTAACAAGGCGTGAATGAAATAACGATCAACACACTACGAAAATTAATGGTGAATCTTATGAGGAAGGTGGACCCTTTCCTTCTCACAAGATTCCCCAGAAAAAGGAATTAAGAAGAAATTCTTAGAACAATCTTTTATTCATCTATCAAATGTAACATATTACAAAACGATCCACGTTCCTTCTCTGTAATTCCCTTGCAGCTAAACCTTTCGTTGTCTCCCTTCTAATGCTGATGTCTCCTCTATTTAAAGAGGAGACATCTATTACACATTTGATTACATCATGAAAATCCTATTCTTAACATGATCTGATCTTCTATGCTGGAATAGGATATTTTGTTCTTCCATAGCAAAAATGTTGTTACAATGGTTTTGATGGTGCTGGCTTTGAGGTACAATTTTTGCGGCCAGTGTAACAACTTTCTTAATTATCTTTTCTTGTTGCTGCCATACCTGAAATATTGTTTCAACATCGCAAATCACAGACTGTTTCAGCAACGGGCTTTGTGTACTGTTTTGATTGTTTTAGCAACATGGTCTTCAGACAGCAACGATGAATTAACTGCAGTCTTCAAACTGTTTTAGCAACTATATATTTCCGATTAATGGCTAAGTTATGAAAGTAATGTAAAATTACATGTAAAACAAGTTAAACATATAGTAAAGAGAAGAAATTTTATATACCTTTGGAAGAAATAGATTAAATTGATGATATAGGATTTAAATACGGACTGGAAAAGAATGGAATGATAGCAAAATGTATGAGAAAAAAGGTACATTATAGTGTCCTAACACCCTCTTGCTCATGAATAATTAGGCCCTACTAAACATTGTGGTAATTCTTTGCATATGTTCTGAGATCTTCAACACTCATGTTGTCTATCTCTTCATCTGTATAATACACAAAATTTGCATGTGCATTCTCACGTGCTCTTTGTCAATTAGGAAAAAAATCAACTCCACCCAATCCACGTTGAACATTTTCAATGATGGCATCCCTTGCTTCTCAACTAATTTGAGAAGTGACATCCATCTCTGACCGCAAAGTTTTGACACGAAGATGTTGCCTAACCAATGGTGGCTCAAGGCGAGGCAAGTCATAATCATGCCTAGCGCCCCTACGGTCACACAATCGACCTTTCCCAGGACCAAAAAATTTAGAGGGAAGGTCATTATAATTGTGTTTCATTTCCAAAAAAAATTCTACATAAAATAATTTTGCAAAATAAAGCGGAACCTCATCGTTGTTGGGTGTGGAGCCTGATTATCTTGTTTACTTTGTATCACAACATTGGACCCTTGTACCTTAAAAGGGGTGGCAACGCCGCCCGTAATTAATCATTATCGTGGGGTCCAGGGGGCAGGCAGACTGAGCCCCCCAGTAGGGGACGGCGCGCCCGAAGCTAAAAAAAGATGTAAAATTGCCTTGTAAAAGTATAGTAATTTCTAGTCAATTTGGGCCGTTCATTAGGCAAATGATCTGACGGTAGAGGTTATGTTTAGATTAGGGTTTTTTTCCCTAGAAGGAAACCCCTCGCTTTTATGAGAGAATTGTATTGCGGCTGTGCATTATGTGTGTATTCTCGGAGCGAGAAACAAAGAGGGAGACTGTGAGAGAGAACAGAGGATATTACAGCGGATCTGCTGTAGGTTTTGTCTCTTCATTTTTGTTGGATAATAGAAAGGAAGGACTGGCTGTTCGGGGTGGACGTAGCCCAAACTGGGTGAACCACGTATATCTGTGTCTCTCTGGTTTTATGTGTTTTGTGTGCTTGTATTT